>JAHQIW010000339.1:0-34654 GCA_019055375.1 Parelaphostrongylus tenuis
TGATTCAGTCGAACTAGAAGCAGTCATGGAGACTCTGGAGCCAGGGCACTCCTATTCAGTATACAAGGATTCTTCGTAGACTATAAAAAATTTCGCAACCAAATTATCGCTATTTCATAACAATATTACTATCACTCAAGAAGAGGTAGTCGACAAGGTGATACCATCTTGTCAAACTTGTCACTGCCGCCCTTCAAAATGTCATGTGAACATTCAAACATTACAACATGCTTATGAAAAGATGGTCTACGAATAAATCTAATGAAAACGATTTTCTATGAGGGGCGGATGTGTTTCGAATGCCCTATTCACGCTCAACTGCATAAATGCTTCCGAACATTTCAGTAACGTCTATCTAGGTCGTGAAGTCAACATAATGAACGAGCCAGCACCAAAGTTGAGCAAGAGGAAACGAGCGGCTTGGGGAGCGTTCAACAGCATAGGAAATTTAGTGAAGAGGACGAATAACATCGGACTCCGTGTCCACCTTTTCAATTCCACTGTTATCAGTGCCTTAAAAATGCCGCAGAATCCTGTTCGTAAGTAAGCGGGTTAAAAGATCACTCGGTGTTATTGAATGCGCATTGGAAATGTTGATGTCAAAAGTATCGTGGATCTCGCAAATCACAGTAAGGCTCCGAAGTTTTGACCTACGCGATCGGTCGAAAATCAAACATGCTGCTCTACACGCCAGGCTATAAAAGATAAGGTGGACGTGACACGCAATGAGACAACGGGAACCGATGCACGAGAGTCGTTACCAACTCGATTCCTCGGGATGTCAAGCATACCACGGACCACGGGAAGACCACTAACGCGAAGGTCCGACTACTTCACAAAAGTCTAGAAGAAATGGTGCTCAGCGAATTTCTAGAGCGACGACGAGCCACTGGGCTACTTTTGCTCGCGACAGGAAAAAATAGAAGTATTACCTATGCCCGCTTGAGTCACTCGACAATCAACGGGACGACAGGTGATACAGGTGATATGTCGCTATGAATTGTGCTTTGAACGATCCATGCTGTAGCGCTGATCCTATGCATCAGGTATGATGTACACGCATGCACATTTGTTTAATAAAATCCCAGTATAGCAGTCCATCAATTAGAATGGCGAGGCTGACAGCTTGGAAGTCGTATGGTATTATATGTTTCATATGTTCACATACTGCACACCCTTTTCGGATTCTGTTCACATTTGCACCTAATACTTTTTTTCTTCGATTAGGTCTTAACTGATGATGGATAAATTTCGTAGAAGTTATTCGTAACATCAATACTCTGGTCTGGGAGAGTTAGAAGACATCAAGGGAATTATCTAGAATAGTCGGAGATACAATTATAAACACAAACAACCAAAATACCCCTCGTTTTAACTTTTTACATCTTGCTGATGCTGCAATTTGCTGCGTTACCTACAATCTTATTAACTGCATTACCTATGATCTCGCTCACCATCGACAAAATAAAGTATAAACTAGTACAATACCACTCGCTCCTGTTAGAGCAGAAAACAGACCGCCCCACCAAGAAAAATGACACCTTGCTATTTCGAGAAATTTGTGATGAGGTTAGTCACGGAATCATTTCTTTTCTTTCTTTGTTATTGTCGCGGTTCAGATTTCCTCTTAGTCTGTGTGCGAATGGAAAATCGAGCTTCATTTCCAGTCGCGCTTCAGCACGCCGATACATGACAGCTCGAAACCTACGAATACCAATTATCATCCAACGTCAGCCTGTGCAAAGACGCTTCGCGGTTAATTTGTGAAATCCGTCAGTTTTCCTACGACATAGCGTCTTCACATCACAAGAACAACGCCTGGGAATAAATCCCCCACAAAGAAGACCAGATTTTCAATAATATGTAAAAATAGTGCAATTCTTCAAAATATCCTTAAAATCGGCTTTTTCTCCTGAGACCATGAATAGAAGGGTATTGCTATATTTGTTCTATAACTCATCGAGCAATCGACTTCCATTTGGAGTGAAGCGTAACATGTTCTGCGCCGAATACCTTATATGTATGGGCCCGGTTGAACCGAAAGGCATGTGCTACTGATGATACTTGGCCAACAAAGCCAAAACATAGCTTTAGCATCAGAGTTGGGATTCCAGATTTCATGAAAAGCTTATGATATGTCATTAGATTATTTTCGTCAAAACATTACTTCACTTTATTCTTTGTGTAAGTACATTTAAAACATTCATAGAAAGCCATTGAACACTCCAATTTCAATTTTCAAAGGAAGGAAAAAAACAACCATAGAAAAACAATTACAATTGGCGAAAAAAAAGAAAAAAAACAAAGGAGCTAGATTAATATGCTGCCAAAGCACTGGGAGGATATTTACCGTATCAATAATGACAGCTAACAGATTAAATAATCCTATTACGATTACGAAGTCAACGATAGCTTGGAATAGTATGTCGCTTAGCACTGGTGAAAGAAGAGATATAGCCCGTAAAAACTGGCGAATACGAATGTTTTGATGCGTAGATTCGCGAAAGAATGGCAACGAGAGGTACAAAACGCATGAATATAAAGTGGATATGCATGACATTTAGGGTGAAAGAAAGATAACAAAGATCATCTATAGAGAATTACGCCTCACACTTTTACGCTGTTGGATCTTAGTTTTCTGTCCACAACGATAGACGGGCCGAAAATGGCACACCTATATTCTTTGACAGTGAATATACAATTGAACTCAAGGACAAATATGGGTGCGTTTTTGCAGTGGCACTCTAAGTATGTATGAAGCTGTTTGGTTAGAGAGAAATGAGAATATCTGTCTCGTGATAACTTCTATTTTCATTTCACTCAAGTTTCATGTATCTCTGCATCAAATTTCGCAGCTAATTCACGGACACCAACACCTGTCTCTGTTCTGCCCAGAACCTTCGGAGGCTTCTGTGGCAACGGTGGTCGATCCACGTTCTCCAAATTTAGGCTCGATTTCTGAAAAAGTGAACTCGCAACATGACTTACCTCGATGAATGAGAGGCAAGCGAACCTGTTTCGATGGAGATAGCGGTGGTGGCTGTACTAGACGTATAGTATCTTTCTTCATGAAGCTGCTCTCGTCGTCAAGATCGTCAGAAGGTGGACATGGAAGATCCCTAGACGCAAAATCAACAGGAACACGGCTGGAATTAACAAATTCAAAGCCATCTGAATTTCAAATCGATAACAAATTTAAGATTACTGCTGCATCAACGAAAAAAACCGCTACATACGACTGTAAGCTAGATATCTCACTGGTGCTCAATTGATGTTCATGATTATCAAAACTACTTGAGAAACCTGGAGTCTTTTCAAACCTGTAGAGAACGAACCTTCGAAAAATGCAAAGAAATATGCACAAAATTCACTTTGGAAAAAAACTATCTCTTCTTAATGGCGGCAAATTTTTGAATGTACAACGAGTATGGATTATATAAGGAAGACTAATTGATATAAATGGGCACCTAACTATTTCAATTTCTGCTCCTCTTTCCTTATAAAGCTCAGCAAATTGAGATTCACGAGGACGAGACGGCACAACTGGTGGAGTGTCAGGCGCATTGAGGGTACTCTGGTGAATGTAGTCTATAACTTGTTGGGCTTATTAGAGGAATACATAGTAGCGACATCAATCCAGAAAATGTCACGTAAAAAGACTTTTTCTACATCTTGGGCTTTGAGTAAGAGGATGAGACAGGAACATGAGCTTGAAGCTGGTCAGAACTTCTTGCATAAGGAGAACTAGGATTGATGCTGACAAGAGGAATTGCTGATGGTATAAAAGATGTTGGTCGTTCGTTTACTGAATAGTTCAATACACCATCGCCTACATCGCATTCAAGCTTTCCCTGAAGTAGTTTCATCAATCTATCCGTTGAATCACAGCAGCATCGATAGTTACGGTAACATCTGAGTATTCACAATTTATGTAACTCTTCAGGAGCGGTAATGGTCGTCTCCGACCCTCTAATTTCCAGAAGTATTTTTTGCCTAGCAAAGTTTTTCCTAGTAAAATTTTAATAGTCATTCGAAAGGTTGATCCGCGAGTTCCACATTGCGCTTGGTTTCTACAAAATCTTATCATTACGCTGCAGCACCGAAAATAAAACTATGTTTCACACTCGGAGTGCTTTATTTGCCCGGCTAGGTTTTATTGGACTACACTATTACTCATTGGGTAGCACAAATCTTGTCGATTCCAAAGCTAAATTGTTTTTTGAGAAGGCCATTACAGCCCGCTGTAAAAATGAAAGGAAGACTACGTTTCATACTCGCAGTTTTTTTTTCGCACACAGAAGTTATATTTAGACAAAAAGTGCACCAGCTTTAGAGAAAATTATGGAGTATCAGATTGATGCTAGAAATTTTCCAAAATAAAGAAAAAATCCCTATCAAATAAAAAAATTGATCTCCGCGTGTGAATATCGACCAATAACCGTCCGGAAAGGGTTGAAATGCGCTCCTTGATAGATTTTCACCAAACGATTAACAACTCGCAAATTTTTGATATAAAAAGATAGAAGAGCAATAAAAAATGAATACCTTTTCCTTTGCCTCTTCTACCAGATGCAGGTGGCGCTTTTGGAACCGGAACTAGTTCACCATTCAAATTAAGGGTCTTCCTTGCATATAGTCAAAACCTCAAACTATCCTCATAATGAACAATTGCAGAGTAGGTAAAATAAGCACTCACTCTCCAGGAAGATTACGACACTTTTTGAACCAATAGTGCATACAAACCAGACCGAATGCTACTGAGAAAATAGCGAAAAGCACCAACAAAACCGTTGACGGGGTAATACTGGAAAAACTCTGCACTAGGACCTCGCTATAGTACAACGGAAATAAGCACGAAATATCCATATCCATCTATCGAGATTCACGGGCGAATATGAAAGATACCCTTTACTCGTGTTAGACGGGTTACCGTTAACAGGCCCACCAAAACCCGGAATCTCACAAGCAATACCACCAAAACCATCTTCACAGTGGCGATTTCCAACGTCATTACAGACGCCTGAAACCCCAGGAAATGTGTATAAAACCACGAACTCTCAGGGGAATATGGCTAAAAGCAGACCTCTATAGTAACACTGGTCATTACATTTTGAGACGGTTTTGTACAATTCACTATGAGGTTTGCATTTTGCATTGACACAGATCTGAATAGACTTGTTCTAAGCATAGCAACAGAATCCTAGAAGAAAGCTTATCACCTTGTCATCACCACATTGTGAACCATCCAAAACCATGCTAGCTGGCCTACTTTGTTTAACGACATAGGTTGTCCTAATGACATGGCACTGATGACTTTCAGACCCTACAACTAAATAGAAATGATTTGAATTCCACAGAATATAGCAAGGTTAAGGCGCCTACCAACTCTCACATAGGTGTATGCCGACGAAACCGTAGTAGGATCACCGAAGATTGGACGTTCAGCCTGCGTTCCACACTGCAGTCTCCCACACATGATATCTCTTGAATTAAATCGCACTTCAAATTTGGAGAGAAATTTCTCGACACCTCTTATTTTAAGAGTTGCTTAGTTAAAAGTATTAAATCGTCTCATAATTGGTTTATACAGTTTTCTCAAAATTCAAATCGGGTTATAAGCAAAAGGCTATGGTATGTTTGAATAGGATCTAGTAGCTTTGGGCAGACCTCGGATACGGCCGTAGCACTGTCGCCTGCCATTCAAGTGAAATGGGTCACCCCAATGTGATATCTCGATGGACACCTCATACGAAGTTCAAGTTCCATGCTAGAAAGTTTATGCCCTCGGTTTTGTGGGATTGACAGGCAGGCTGCTTTGGGAAAACTCGACATCAAGCATATAAGCGAAACGACTCAATATCGCCCGGTTCCAGTATATCGCTCGACTCTCCACATTGCAAAGTCGGTCGCCAGATCACGGGGAAACTGGGCTGGACCACGATACTAAATCCACCGTATAGCTATGATGTTGCTCCATCAGATTATCATCTTTTCTGCGCCCGGAACTAGCATCTGCGGGAAAACATAAATTAAAAACTACAACGAGTTCAAAAGTGACCTCACCGACTTCTTTCATTGCCAGCCTCATTCTCTTTAAGCGGAAGGCATTCAGTCTTTTTTCAGCAAACGGCTATATATCATCGACTATAATGGTTATTATACTGTTGACTAACTGATTTCTTCAATCAAGCAACAACTGAATTATCAGTGTCGAAATGTGAAAGAAGTTAGGGACAACCTAATGTTTTCTAATGAACTGAGTGTTTACATTTTTGCATGCGGTAGGAGATATTAGACCAAAAAAATTTAAGAAAGAGATGCGAACTCAGGTAGACACCAAGTGAACGCCCTTGAGTGAACATCATATCCACAGTTACCCTGGATGATTCCATGAACGTTCTGTTAATAACATGCGTTAACACCCTCCTTTGCGGTTGGTCCCCATATGGAAACGCATTGATCAGGACGACTACCGCACAGGCCTTCAAAACAAAGCTCTGAAAAAAAAGAGGAAGAGAGCTAACAATAAACTTTAAGATATGAAAAAGAAGTAGAAGATAATTATAATTGCGACTAAAAATTTCAGTAAACAGTCTTTCTGATCTGTTTCAATTCAATTGTATTATGAATAGCAAAACTTCTTACTGAAAAATGTTACCAGAGCCTCAGATCAATATCACCCACACTGCCGATAAAAGTCTCCTACATTAAAGTATTTGACTATACAAAGCTAGCTTACCGATAAATTTAAATTTGAAATGAAGTAGTGACCATCAAAGTAGTGGAGGGCTGTGGCCGAGGGTTTAGTCATGAAGACTATCAAGTAATAAAATTCTGATTCTATATTCTTCTTGACATCCTATTACAATCAATCAACGAACTCTTCAGCTCAGGCTCCTTAAGGACTGTAATAGACGTTCCCTATCAGCATTCAAGGACATTCATGAAGTAAGAACAAAAGAGATAGCAGAACGTACAAATATAAAATAAAATAAAGCAGCGGGCTTCACACTCAGATTCATGAGGAAAGCCCCAAAGTTCTCTCCAATATCGTTGCGACTTCGCCCATTTCTCGACATGAAAAGCACCTTTTCCAGCCAGATCTGAGTAAGAGAAAACAGAGTAAAACTAAATAAAACCTGACTACTTCTATGTACACATAAATGTGCAAAAAAAGACTCTGTCGCTTGTGCTACGCTCTAATCTTTTAGAAGTTCATTTTACCTCCAGACATCTCTCAACGTCAAGACCAAAAACTTGGAAAAGACAACTAAAACTGCAAGAAGTTCAACACAGTATCGCAGCTGTTAGCATACACAGTACATTCAGAGATGTATTCTCAATCTTCTGCACAAAATCTTGCTTACAAAAAAAAGTATCTAAAATATCGACTATGACGAAAATCAGATCAGAAGAATACTACGACGTAGTGCCTGGAGACAACCACAAATTCGAAGCGAATCAAAGACACATTCAAATGCTAGAAAAGCATAAAATCCAAAAGTTTGCGTTTATAGCTTGAAAGTATTCTTTACAGCAGTGTTTCAAGTGGAAAACGAATATTTAGCGTCAAATTGTCATAAGATAGGTACATCAGAGAAACTGGATAATCTGAATCCTTCAATCTTCTTCACTTTTCCAAAAAGTTAGGGCTTCGAAATTCAAAATTGTAAAATAATCACTGTGACTTCAATTCCTTCTTGTTTCCCATTACAGAGTTCACTCATTTTTTTGAATTAAAACCACGAGGTCGAGAATGTGGCAGTGGTTAGAGGTGCGCTGCGACACAGACGCGTAGAGAATGGTCTAGCGCCCAATGTTCACCAAACTTCCATCTTGCCACTCACAGCAGAACTCTCAGCAACCGCTAGCAGAAATGTCTGGGAAGATAACTGCACTGAGTTGATATACACCGGTAGCCCACTGCGAGTCATAAAGGTCAGATGTACATTTAACTACCTCAAATGATGCTCAGTCAAATAGATGGCGCATCCCTCAGGGATTGATCAACGTCGAGAGCCTTATCTTTAGATCATTTAGAAAACTATGATCTATGAGGGAACATCGTCGAACACGCTTCATATTTCCTAGTGATTATATCCCCTAATCAACCAGCTATATAAAAGTCGTTCAGCTGTTGCACCAGCTTCACAATAACTGTTTAGGTTTATCGCTCTAACTTTTATTATACAGTGAAGTTTGAAATAGATTGGATCAACAATTCCACAGCAGCAGCTTTTACATAAAATTTTAAGTAGTCAAAATCGAAAGTAAAAAAACTTGTATGCTGTTGATAAAGACCAACAAAGACATTAATTACTATTCCAGTGCAAGTTCAAAATGTGTTCAGTTATCTTTTTAACGTGGTAGAGAAGGCCACTGATCGAAAGAGTGGCCCAATTTCCGTTACTCAATTATAGTTCTTTTCGTTTTTGAAGAGAACTCTAGCTTTTTGGTGTTACTCTCATACTACATGACATTTTTCACATGCTCATATGCCTTGCCACTTAGATATCTCTTGAACGCGAAAAAAACCTTGAGGATTAAACGTGATATTCTTTACGATCTTACAGCACTAAATGAAGCCCTTTCTCAAAACAAACCTAGTTTCAAAATTTCCCATGATGTATGTTATCAATTAGTCAATAAATCTTTGATGAATGGTCGTCCACAAAGCGAAACATGTGCGCCGAGTGTGGAACGTAGTCTTAATTTTCCTGCTACAGCACCATAGAAGTGATAATGTCCGCCTGCTGATAGGAAGAGCATTGCCGTGTGGGTTCTCATTTGAGCAGTGCTACTCCTCCAGACATTCAGCTCGAATGACACCAAAGTCAAACACCACGACGAGGACAAGCGACTGTGAAGAATCTGCTAGGATCAACTGGCTCCAAAAAAAAAACGAAACGCGTTCGGAAGTTAACCCGAATGATTAAGTCTCATCTATACAACTTCATGCTTTCTCCTGATCACCAAAAATTACGTGACTAATTTATAATGTCGAAGTTGAATGTAGTTGGTTCTCCAATTATTATAACGCCATGTACTAGCAATCAGTCATAGGGACTGCTGCAGAATGGATTACATGCTAAGAGACAAAGTAAAGCAGCGCGTATTCATTATCATCGGCATTTTTTTCCTGCATACAAGGAGCTCTGCCTAGTAAGTCTTGTTTCAGCGGTGCTCGTTCGAAGAAGATCCAACTCGAATGAACGAACGCGCAACGAGGACGAACGACTGTAGAGCATCGGCTGGGATTAGTCGGCTTCAGGAAGACGAAACCCTTTAAAATTTTAGCCAAAAAATACTTCATTCCAAAGAAATTTTGTGCCTTCTTTGAAACACTACAAAATTTTGACACTTATCCAATTTCAAAATTCACGCTTGTTGGATGAATAGCACAACACTCTAACACTATCAGTAGATCCGTCCATTGTGTTGGTATTCCATATAAGACTTCGATTTGACTTTGACCTTGACTTCAATTTTGGAATTGACCGTTGATAATCATGCTTCTCTTTGCTCTCTTTTCTCAAGTAAATTGAGCTGTACACATGTTCACTGGCAAAAATTTCACTTGAACATTTTTATTGGAGTCGACCAATCATGGGTTGTACTCGATTGGAAGATTCTTTCTGCGGACCATGCCATCTCACTGGAACCATTCGCGCTTGAACTGCTTTGCGGCTCCTTCGGGAGTGTTGCACCATTCCACGGTAATACGATCATTGTTGGTGTCCTAGGGCGGAAGTTATCACAACATAAGTAAATCAGTAATCATAATCAGTTTTTAAATGAATTTCTTTTATTCAACCGTTTTTAGCTGTGATGTGAGTTACAAATACATACCCGGTAATGTTGAGTGTTAGTGCGTGTGAGTGATAAGTGTTAAGCAAACGTTTGAACGTCGGATGAAATCCGAACTCGCATTCTGTTTTCTGGGGCGCGTACTGATCATTGCATCACCAGATGTCTTCTGCCATCTTGCTTTCCTGCCAACATCACAATAGCGTTGCAAAAAAGAGTGGTGGCAGAACGAGTGCTGGTAGTTCAAAGGTTAGCACGCGCCTCCGGAAAGCGTGAAATTGCCATCGACGTTCAAAGCTCTGCACACCAACTGACATTTTATTACATAAAGTCAGTAAGTCAAAAAATAAAACACACCTCACGTCCATTCGAAGGTATCGCATGATACAGCCATGAGTGTTGCCTCCTTTGGGTCAAGCACTCCGCAAGCTGGGTCGACACCAAGACGTTTCATGTTCGTCGTCTTGATCGCCCATCCGATGCGTCGTGCAGAGGCGTTGATGATCTTGATGTGGTAGGGTGCTTGTCGTCGTACGGTGCATTGAAGACAATCTTCGTGCTTGGCTGAGTGTTGATGTCGCCGGGAGGAATTGAGGACATTTCACTCCTTGTTCTTAATACCGATCAACTTAATTCGTCGGCTTATATACTTTTTCAATCGCATGCTAATTAGGTGTTTACTTCAGACTTTTTTTGATAATCAGCTCTCAGATTAGTAAAACTAATATGCTTCAGAAAAGGAAGATTGATAATATTCTATGATTATTAGAATTAGTTGGGGGACGGTGGTTGATGAGACTCTGCGCGCGATTGATCCATCTCCTTCTCTCTTTCTTAATACTCTTCGGCAATCACTCAACGAACGCTCACGAAATGTTCCATTTTAGCTATACCTGATGTTGCAAAATGATCTTCTCGACTATTTTCCACGACGCTTGTGAAGAAGATAAAATCCTTGAGCAGCGATGATTACACGAAGTCTAATCCTGGAGCCTGGAGAGGTCAAATTGATTTGCAATTTATAAAATCAAAGGCCTTCGTAACGCCAGCAAAAAACGTGAGAAATAAAGCTTTGAGTCGTATAGGTAAAGCTTCATTCCAGAAATACTCACTGGGTAGATGTTTTAGGTCCTCCAATTAATCATTGTACCAGTGGCAGGTCTCCAATGATTAATTGAAAAACCTAAAACATGGTCTTATATATATGGTCATGGTCTTATATAGATAATTTTTCAATCTTTTGAACAAATCGTGTAGACCAGCTTCATCAACAAAGCATCACAAAACCGTGAAGCGAAAGCCCTGAGAGTCAATCTAACATTAGTAATATGCTGCATCAAACAAGGGGCACCGTGTCAGGAGGCATGACTCTCCCGATAATTCGCGATTGCGCTTGGAAATGGGCTTAAGTTCTCACCAGCGCAAACCATTTCTAAGGAAACCCTGTGCAGCATCGCATGCAATTTACAAGAACTCCAAGACCGACTCCGCTATAAAGCCAGACTAGAATCAACCAACGAGCACGAACAGCAAAACGTAGAGGCAATACCAACACTACCTTTTCCTCGAGCGTTCTTTGGACAGCAAGATCCCAATAACAAGGTAGATATCAATTTTCGCATAATTTCAAACGAAACTCTCAGAGTCCTTAACCATTATCGCGGGAAAGTGTTTAGTTCCAACCTAACATCAGCGTAGAAAAGCGGATGCGACAGATACCGGAACTAATAAATTCCAAAGCAATTAGACTATCAGTTAGTGATAAGGGAGGAGAGTTTGTAGTAATTCCCAATCATTTAGATATTGCGAATAATGAAAAACCACCTTGAAGACACCACACTTTATCGCCCATCATCTGGTAAGGAGTTCCAAAAACAGTATCGAAAATTGAATCAACAATGGGTAAAAATAGCAAGCTCTGCTGGTTTAAAGCCTTCCGTTATCTCTCAACTAAAACTTAGTCCATCATCATGTCCCGTCTTATGCTTAGTTATTAAAACTCATAAGTTGGTATGCTCTGATGATCTTTTGTCTACTAACCCATCAAATTTCAAAGTTAGACCGATCATCAGCTGCGTAGGCGGATAAACGGACAGGATAGCGTGGTTTTTGAACATAATACTAGTCCAATTGCTAAAGCACATCCCAGCCCATCTCACGAACACCCAAATGATATTAGATCATTTACGTAACGCATCCCCCAACAACGCGTACGTGATGGAATCTTTCGACGTAACCGCTCTTTATACAAACGTGTCGAATGAGTCCGCAATGCAAGCCGTATGCGAGCTTCTAACGGAGCACGAACGAACTACGAACATGTATGGCTTCTCCATTGGGCAGGTTATGGCTCTCTTAAAAAGTGCCTAAACTGTTCAATCTTTAGATGGTCCGGGAACTATTTTGCTCAAATAAGAGAGCTGGCAATGGGACAACGACTAGCGCCAACACTTGCTATATCCTTTATGTCTGAAGTTGAGAGCCCAATAACCGATCTCCGGCCGTTACTTTACTGTGGATACATGGATGACTGCTTTGTCGTCTGCTCAACCCAGGAGGAGATGGACAAAGGCTTTGAGTTGCTGAACAGTCAGTCAGAGTACATAAAGTTCACCCGTGAGGAATCGAAAGCAAATTGGCTCTCTTTTTGAACGTTCAGGTCAACCTGTCCAAAAACTCCTACAATGCAAAATGATATCGTAAACCAAGCAACAAAAACATCCTGGTTCATTACCTATCAGCCCACCCTTCACACATAAAATGCGCACTTCTTAAGATTATGTTCCGAACAGCGTCAAATGTGTGCACAGGGAAAAAACGCAAGGTAGAATCCTTAAGCTTGGCGCGAAAAATAGCATCTTAATGCGGTAGGAACTTCTCAGGTTAGATTTAGAGGAAATTCTATGCTCCCAAACGACAACTCTGGCGAAAATAAGGTTCCTTTCCTCCTGCCTTTTATCTCTAACGAAATAAGTACAGCTACTAAAGCTGCCTAAAAAGAGCAGGTTTGGATGATTCGGTAGCAATAGTTGAAAAACCCCCAAAAACACTAAAGCGTCAATTAGTCCGCAACCGACTGTATGACCGCCTCTGCGAAACCAATGATTGCAAAGTTTGTCCGAACGGCAGAGACGGCGACTGTATGAGATTGGGTATAATTTACCTAATCTCTTGCGAGATATGCGGCGATGAGTACATTGGCGAAACGGGTAGACCACTATTCCTCCGTGCAAAAGAGCACCTAGCTGGGTTACGCAACTGTGATTCAAAAACTCCACTAGGCACGCATAGGGATCAATAACATGCAGGAGTAATGTTCGACGTCAAATTCACGATCCTCGCACAGGAATCAAAAACATCTGCGTGTAAAACATTAGAAGTCTTTTGGATACATAGCAAAGGCCCGATAATGAACCGAAAAGAGGAGTGAATCGTAATCACGCATGACCTCGAACGATACCTCAGGGTGATTTTTCCGGCCCGAGTTAGGCACAGCCCACTGGTGCACTGACCTTAAGCGGTTGGCCTTCAATTAATAATTGATAGACCCAAACATCAAAACGGTGAGTGTTTTGAAATGAAGCTTCTACTATGCGATCCAAAACACATTTCTAACGTTTTCTGCTAGGGTTATGGAGGTTTTTGGCTTAGTGGATTGTGGATCAATGTGATCTTTCCAGACTCTGACGAAGGCGACCCGCCGAAACGTTAGCCACCTCGCTTATTGTATAGTCAAGCTGCATTACTGACTGTATTGTTGTATGTTACGCTAATATTCAATAAATAATGCCAATAACACCTTGCAACGGCTAAACAGAAGAAACTATTCATTTATTCAAACTGTGCCGAGGTTAAAAGATAGTCGACCTTGGGATTTATTCAACGACTACTGAAAATTTTGAAAAAATGGAGCACTCGTCACTAGGAGACCTTGATGGGCGCATAGATAAAATACAGCTTAATTTTATGTCTCCAAAAAATTCTCAGTTATCATTAGTGCAACACATAAGTTAAGAAACTCCAAAGCAAGTTTGGCAATCGAATGCGCATAAGCGCAATCCTTCCCCTAAAATCAATTTATTTCTTGAAATACAAACTTCAAAGATAGAACACGTTTATCAACACTAGAACGAAATGTTCCTCAATGTTGAACAGTAAGTTCTGTCCTGCAGTCCAGAGTGACCGCATAATTGTACGTTAAAATAGTAATCAAATAATTATATGTTGGCACAATAAGATCTAATCAATTAATCGTGTCGTTTATCAGAGACTTCTAAGAATCTAGAAAATCGTCAGATGTCCAGAGTAGCAAATTTCTCGTCAATTTACAAAAGATCAGGTTCCTATGATGACGGTCCGCGAACTCCTTAGCATGATTACCTTGACATTCTTGGGATAATCAAACAAACTGTACTAGGAAGTCAATGGAAGCAACGAAACAAATGAGCGAAGTGCTGTGATCGTCATGACATGTGAAATCGTCTCGTCTGTCTAGTCACTTAGATGCCAGATTTAATACTTTGACACTTTCTTGATCCGTCTTCACAAAGACTTTTCCCTTGTGAGTTCCTAATACTTCTAGATCAAATTCATTTGTGTTTTTCATGAAATTCGTAGAATATTAGTTGGAAAGTCTTTTTGCAATCTCCAGGAAAACCTGGCCGAGGCGTTCCATGAAGTGCTGTTGTTGATTGTCGGAGAGACTTGATGAGGGTAGGGGTGGAACTCGGTGCCATGCGCGCCGCGACTAGCATCACAACCACTCGGTCACGGCGCCCCAGAAATACCAAACTTACGTAGCTTAACGTCGTTTCGCCATAAATGAAATTGAATGCTTCAATAAATGGCTGATGTGAGCATCTGATGGTGTCCTTTTGGTTTTATGAATTGTCACAGCAGCACTTTTTTCTGACTTGTTAATCCCAAGTAAGGATGCTGACGTAGCACTGGTATTGATGGCGTTCATTATGAGAAACGGGACGCTGATTCGACTCGCCATGGTCGCTCCAACAAAAAATCATTTCTCTCAAATCAAAAAGTTGGGAGTACATATATGTCCATGGCCAGGACAGTTCCGAAACTTCATTGAAAACACTGAAGCACGGCTATAAAACGATTTGAGGAAGAATTGGTTCGGCCAGTATTTAACGAATTCAAAAAGTCCATGGTACAATGTTTTCAAAAAACAGCTGAACGAACACGCAAAAAAAGTCTAAGAATTGCTACATTTAACACAATTCGACGCAGTCGGTGTAAATGTAGAAAGACTTTGCAACTGTTTAATTCTTGAAAAAAAAATAATTTGCTGATGAAGAAATTTTTCATGAGTTCAGACATGTTTATACTGCCGTGGGCGCATCGCCAATCATAGAGGCTCAGTGCCATGTAATCTCTTCCAGAATTACAACCGTACACGGGCAGTGATGTTTGTTAGCGAGACATAAGCTCGTGACAAAGGTTTTGGCTACCTAGCAAAAGTCACTACTTTTATCTGAAGGTCACATTTGAAGCTGATTGTCTCAGAAGCTCGAGGGGTCATACAAAGATATCACGTCAACCAATCAACAAATTTTCGTCATTTCAAATGCACTGAGAAGGTACCTGGACATCAACGGAGGAATACTGCGTTCAAAGAGTCTGGTACTTTTGAACCTTCAGCGGCTCTTATGCTTTCAGGAGGACAAAGGAAACTGTACCGTATAGGGAAATATGTGAATCACTACCTCTATTTTGAATGAGTAAGTTCACATCAATAAACAGTTACACTCAGTCTTCAATAAATGCATGCTTAAAAAACGCACACAACTTGATAAATATTCAGGTAAACGTTCATATATACATATGTGTACACATATACATATGCACATCTGAGTTTATCATAACGACCCAAACCATCTATGGTAACTCGCAATTACAAAAGCCGCTTTCTCAGCGATGAACGTGAGAGTCTCCCAATGGAGAGTACCATAAAGAAATAGATCACATCACAGTAAATCGAAGATTTTGCCTGACCGACGTCGCTGTTGTTCCTAAGCTCTGCGCGGGATCAGACCATCGCCTCCTTCGCGCAACGTTCCGATTTTCGAGGAGAAGAGAGAAAGCCGCTAAATTCAAACAAAGAAATCCCAGAACTACCATAAACTGGGATGTATTCAAATCGTTACTCGGCTCTTGGGAAGATACCGTTGTCGACAACATCGACGAAGAATACGATCGACTCGTTGAATATCTTCGCGTTGGCGCTATGAAAGCCGAGAGACCTAAGGTCACGAAGAGACGCTTGTCTATGCAGACACTCGAGCTGATACGTCAACGTGGAATCGCACGAGCTACAGGCAACCGAATCTCAACGTCTGAACTTGCGAAACGCTGCAGAGAAGCGATAAAAGAAGACCTTAAGAGAGAAGAGCAGCAGTTATGGCAGAAGCTGCAGAAGCTGGGAAGAGCATTCGCAAAGCCCAGCGAGGCTTCGCCAACTATAAGACCAAGATGATTGCACTCCGATATCCTGACGGGACACTTAAAGCTTCAAGAAGGGCTATGGAGAAAATCATCCACCATTACTACTCGGATCTCTTCGCTAGCCATGTTCTCTTACCGTCATATAAATTGAAAGAGGAAGAATACGTCGTCCCACCAGTTCTCCCTTCCGAAATCCGACATGCTATATCGTCGGTGAAGAACAGAACAACACCCGGTCCAGACAGGATTAGACCAGAACATCTGAAGAATCTTCCGCCAGTTCTCATCAACACCCTGGCTCAGCTCTTCACTCGCTACCTGTCAGAATGCAAGATCCCTATTCAATGGAAAACCAGCAAGACCAAGAACAAGAAGAGTATTGTTGTTCAAAAAGGGAGACCTTTACGACATAGGCAATTATCGCCCAATCTGCTTGCTGTCCGTTGTCTATAAACTCTTTACTCGAGTCATCCTAAACAGGATTGACAGAACACTGGACGAAGGACAGCCATGCGAACAAGCAGGGTTCCGAAAAGGATTTAGTACCATGGACCACATCCACACGATTACAAGACTCATCGAAGTTTCACGAGAGTACAAACAACCACTCTGTCTCACTTTCATCGATCTGAAGAAAGCCTTTGATTCAGTGGAAATAGAAGCGGTTATAGAGGCTCTGGATAACCAGGGCGTCCCTACTCGGTACATAATGATCCTTCGTGAGCTTTATAAAGATTTCACGACCAGAATATCTCCATTCTACAACAATATCACCATTGACGTAAGAAGAGGGGTTCGACAAGTGGATACAGTTTCGCCAAAACTATTCACTGCCACCCTACAAAACGTCATGCGAACATTAGAACGGGACGAAATGGGAGTGAAAATTGACGGTCGACAGTTAAACCATCTTCGCTTTGCTGACGATATCGTTCTCATAACACGAAACATCAGCCAAGCGGAACGAATGTTGACCGATTTCGATAACGCCTGTGGAAAGATTGGTCTTCAACTGAATCTAACGAAAACAATGTTCATGAGGAACGGATGGGTTTCTAATGCCCCATTCACGCTCAACGGAACGACAATCTCCGAATGCTCCAGTTACGTCTATCTAGGTCGTGAAATCAACATGATGAACGACCTAGCTCCAGAGTTAAGCAGGAGGAAACGAGCGGCTTGGGGAACGTTTAAGAGCATCGAAGATGTAGTGAAGAGGACAAAGAACATCCGACTCCGTGCCCACCTTTTCGACTCGACAATTATCCCTGCCCTGACGTATGCAGCAGAAATCTGGTCGCTACGTAAGCAGGATGAAAGATCACTTGCCGTTATCGAACGCGCAGTCGAAAGGTCGATGCTAGGAGTATCCCGTATCTCGCAAATGAGAGAAAGGATCCGAAGCTCCGACCTACGTCAACGATCGAAAATCAGAGACGCCGTTCTACACGCCAGGATATCGAAAATAAGGTGGGCCGGACACGTGATGCGCTTCAACGACAACCGATGGACGAGAGCCGTTACCTACTGGATTCCTCGGGGCGTCAAGCGCTCTAAAGGAAGACCACTGACCCGTTGGTCCGATTTCTTCACGAAAGCGATAGAAGAAAGATATGATGCTCAGCGAATCCCTAGAGCGAGGAGGACCCACTGGGCTACTCTTGCACGCGATAGGGAAAAGTGGAAGAACTGCTGGTACCGCTCGAGTCACTCGACGATCAACGGGACGACAGGTGATACAGGTGATATGTATATAGATACATGTGTTTACATATATATATATATATATATATGTGTACATACATAAATAAGATGTATGTATATGTATACATGCAATTGTTCATGTATACCGATGCATGTGTCATATGCGTATTCATATGCATATAAACGTATATGTACATGAAATGATAAAGCTCTCAGCGATGAGTAATCCTTGAGAGATGAGCCACGCATTCGTCTTCAACTTTCGATTTCGCTTGAGGCGACTGAATACATATCCAGCCTTAACAATGACTAGCAGTGGCCTTCCGGCTAAATCGACTCAGTGCCTCTTATGCTTTCAGACAAACCTGGTACCACTGTGGTACCGATTTATCGACCGCGGAATGGATGACTTGATGAGCCATGAGCCAAGATCGAACCATTAAGCTTGTGTGCACTTCCAATCCAAGACATAGTCTTAAAACTAATGTACTGATTAGAAGATATACCTATCCGCTCTATTCTGCGTTTGTGACGCAAGTCTTGAGGTAGCAGCACTAAAATCATAAAATCTGTGTTCAGTGGGTAGCAGAAATTTTTGTTTCCAAATGATCACAAGTATTGAACCTGATATGTAGATCATGTATTCTGAAGAAGAAAAACCTCTCCGCTCTGTAGGTTCCAGCATGTGACGTTAGAACATTAGGAAAATGACTGAAACAGTGGCAGATGAACTCAGCATAAATGATCGGACACAAATTTCAATATGCCTGGTAATCTTTATTTGAGCCACGCATGTCAGTGGTCTGTTAATGAAGGCTGACTTGTAGAGCCCGATACACGTGTTTCGATCTTGCGATCTCGTCAGTCAGGCAGTTGCCCTCTCTCGTCTTTTGCTAATCTCTGTGGGTGCTCCAGTCCCTACAATAAGAGTTAGCGACGACGTACGATTTACACTCTATATCCGGTAAAAAACTCACCAAACACAGAGTGTTGTACACTCGAATGCTCGTGGCTAGTATATTCAATATATCCTATCTTTTGTTTCGAGTTTTTCTTAAGACCGCTGAAATGCGTGGCTCAAATAAAGATTACCAGGCATGTTGAAATTTGAGCTGTGGTCTTAAGAAAACACTCGAAACAAAAGATATGATCGGACACAGTTTAATGAAGGAGTGCTTAGACTCACATTCGCTCTATTTCGTTCTGGTAACGAAAATTGTTAGTACGCTCGTCTCGATAAGAACCACTGTTCTTATTGCAACCTGCTCTCTGTGTAGATATCTTTCCATTGGTATTGCACATACCTGCATTCTCGTACCGCTCCGTCCCATTGATCACCATTTATGCTTTTCTTCACGTTAGCGCCGTCTCAGAGTAGCGACGATGTCTCTCCTCAATCATTATATAGGTATCAGAAGATAGGTCGAAAACATACGGCAACATGGCTCGCGATCGTCGTTCGTTAAACTGTCGATCTCAAAGGTGCATCTATTACAAGTTCGGTACGGATATGCATGAAATTCGTTGCCTTCACGGTATAGTCCACCATATTGGAGCATTCACCATAAGCGCGGTGCACCCTGTAATGCAACGATTGGTCAATAAGGACTCGGTTAGACTGACTGATAGTTTTCAGTGTAACTTGAAACCTCTTGGTGTAGTCTGGTGGAGTCGCGGCAAGAAGATCTCTTTGAAACAACATAGTTTTAGATGTTTTACGACCACAGAAAAAATTACTACAGAAATAACCGCGTGCCCATCGCTTTAAGCTTCTTTCTCGCTCGTGCAGCTCATTTCTGTTCACTGCGCGATGAGATTCCTTTGCCACACGATGCTCATGAGCATCATACCTTTCATCCCACTTAAACTCTCTCTGCAAGATTACCAAGCAAATGTTTTGATCAAACGTTTTAGTCAATCATAGAACATATGGAATTCATGAACAACACATAGAGGCGTTTCAACCTGTTTAATGAGAAACGTCACCTCGTCAAGACTCGATGGCCTTTTGTGACTAAGAGAACCTGATCCGTAATGTAAAGTCGGGGAGGAGGACCGTAGTTGTACAGAAGAACAGTAGTATAGGCCGGTTTTTCGAGCAGAAAAAACACCGCCATAAGGTCCCATCACATTGCGCACCATGTTTTCACGACCGCCCCATATGATCCCACATGCTTTCATAGGCTTACCACCGCAGACACACTGGAATACATCCGACAGCATGGGAAAAACCAAACTCCCAGATTATAATGAGAAACTACCTTCACTGTATTATCACATAGTTCATAACGAAGATAAGAATCATATCTCGTCTTACTTGGGTCGGCAAAAGTCGGTAGTTTTACGCGATGAATTAGCCCTCGTTTCGGTTCCTGACATATAATGTCGATCCTCAACGTCTCCTGACGTAGTTTTTTGAGTATACCTCGGTTATGTGCTTCGAGAGCTTGCTTTTGTGTACTAAAAGATAGGTTTATGACTGCGTATTTTTCCAGATATAGATGGAAATAGAAAACAGACTGAAAAGGCAAACGTTCACTAAACATATGTTCCACCTAAAGGAAGTACCATTCGAGTTTTGTCTTACATGAGGTGGATATGTTCGAAAGATGGTGAGAAAGAAACGACATGGAGATTATGTAGGATTCAATGTGACGAAAAAGTCAAAATAAATAGAAGCGGAGCATTCACATTTTTCGAGGGCAAAGAAAGGATTAGGTGGGCCATTTTTGAAGGCAAAATGACATTAGTTGAAGTCATATGGCTAACTAACATCACTGCTTTGGTATGCGTTGAGTTCAATGCACACCACAAGCAGCCGCAAATATGTTGAGCATTGTCACATACTCTGCATAAATTATAGCCTTCTCGAGAAAGGGGAACAGCAATTAGTTTTCAGCTTATTAATCCGTCTTCACAGCGTTCCTTTTACTGTGCAGATCATACTAATTCTAACAATCAATTCGCTTTTTCGCCTTCTTTTTGAATGTCGTAAAATACCAGTGGAGCGAGTCTAAACTGGTAAACTTCAGATTACGCTACAGTATCCAGGATGAGTACTCTCCTGATACCCCACTTGAGAAAGAGTCGCGATTTTGAAAGATTGTTCAAACAAAGGTTAGAACCTCAAGGAATAGTCTACGGCAGTACTGGTTTCTTCAATAGAGGATGTTGCTATTTATTGCAACCCATTCAATAAACTAGAACCAGTCGAGTCTCAGTGGAGCATAAGACGAGAAAATAAATGACTTCACAACTGATGGCGTTGCAGTCCATACAAGTACTGTTTTGTAGTGAGGGTTCGTCTATCTCGTCATTCCCCTATTGGGCAGCCCAAGATAGTAATCTGGCCAATGGGCCTGCACATGTAGATATCGAGTGCCAGGGGCACAGAGTGATCTGAGGCATGCCTGTAATATCAGTCGATGGCAACTACCTAAATCGAAGTGATGCCAATGAGGTAATCTCATGCTACACTGGAGGTGATAAATAGTCAGTAGAAGTTTGAGAGTTTTTTATATGTGGTAGAGACTCCTCGCTATTCATACTCTCTCCATTGCTCTTTCCCTATCAAGGTACACGAGATGTAAAGAATTTTACCACATATTTAGGTGTTTCGGTGATAGCAAAGCAATGCCAATGCGCAGACTGCCGAGTAACCGATGGTCGTTACGATACCCATGGAACACTATAGCCACGTTATCGTACAGACTGCAGAGACGTACTCGGTCAGTATTTTACGACACTGAATAAAAAATCAAGAAACGAATTCAAATTCAAGAGTAGGACTAAACAAATACAAAGAGTTGAGTCAGGATTAAAACACAACACGCTGCTGTTATAGAAATGGTACATCACTGTATCACCTGTTGTCCCGTTGATCGTCGAGTGACTCGAGCGGGTACTAGCAACTAGGCATCTAGGTTATATTATTTCCTGTGATACATAAATCTCTTATTTTCTGAAAGTGGAATAGAAAAATTATTGGGTTGTAAATAAATAAGAATAATAATACTTGGCTAAAGTGATCTTGTAGGGATAACAGATAAATAAAAGAAAGAATGATTGCAATGAACGAGAACATTGTTACAATATGATTGACGTAGAGATCTCAGCAAAAAGAATGACCGTGAATGCTTCTGAGTGGTAAGATAGATTGCGAATAATCCAGAGCTTTTATGATCTTGGTCTTCAGTGATTTGATGAGATAAGTTGACTTTAAAGTTCGTAAGAAGGCCGTCGGTAATCAGTTGCCAAAGTTAAGAAGCACTGATAATTGAGCTGATAATGGCTTATAAACAGCATTGATCCCACTCAAATTACTGCCGATGTGTCAACAGAGTTATCTGTCGGAGTCTTCAACTTTATCCGCATTAGAAGTCTGGTGAACAAGTCTGCGTGCTGAAATTTAGAAGCTACGAGCGTTTGAAGCACTCACTTATATTTACATGGGTCATTATCAAGAAATCACTACCGAACCCCCTTTTACTTTATCATATATACTTCTAAAGCTACTTTCTCTGCTACTGACACCAATTATTTGACTGCTGTGCTCAATAACGTTGAGTGATGTGCAAAACGTTGACGTCAGACGGGAGTTAAATCCTAATCATCTCATCCGGGACTCGTGTTAACTTACTGCAGTAACGACGCCTGTTTTGCCACCACCGTCTTTACTCGGCAACGGCTTGAGTAGCTGACATATTGTTACGTCGCAGCGTAGAAATAGTGATGGCACAACAGACGTCGGTAGTGCAGTTGGTTAGCACGTATTCCCAGGTATAGTGGAACGAGAGATCAAATCCCGTCTGACGCCAAGGTTTTACACATCTCTCAACATTATTGGAAGAAGCGTAATGTATTCAGATAAAAAAAGTTTTACTGATCACGTTTATCTGACTCTTGGACAATCGTCTGTTCAGAAAGGCCTACTTATCCGTGCTCGAGGTTTCGTCACGCTAGTGGCATAGGTACGTTTTGACGATTTCGCTCGCCTAGTCAGTGCCACGTTCCTGAATAGCCACCCTTCATCGTATGAAAAGGGAGGCGCAGTTTATTTAAACCCGACAACATAAAATGTTGTCAGGTTCAAAGACCGACGTAGTACGGTAGAAGGAAGGTGACAAATAACGCACTGATCTCATCACTCTCTCGCAATCAATAAACTTAAAAACTTCAACTTGTTTACTTCAGGACTGCATAGTGAATTGTCTCGACCAGCATTTTACAACATTCGCAAGAAAGACGAAATCCTCAAGCAGCAGTTGAAACAATGCGTGAAGTTCTTGAAGATTTTTGTGGGAGATGAATAGGAGAAACGGATTGAATTTCTGGAATCAAAAGTTCGAACAGTCAGTCTTAGTGATGGATCGTGTAAGTAAATTGGGAGTGCCTACTAAAGTGCTAACAAAGCTCTGCTCCTTTTGTTGGCCAACTGCACTCTTTTCGCCACATTCTGCTGTTAATTTACCTAAATTTTGCCCATGAAAGTCTATTTTTTTCCTAAGACCAAAATTTTCTTGAAAAAAAAAACAAAAAGCCAGCCATACGATAAATTGAAGATTTTA
Organism: Parelaphostrongylus tenuis; assembly: GCA_019055375.1. NCBI lineage: Eukaryota > Metazoa > Nematoda > Chromadorea > Rhabditida > Metastrongylidae > Parelaphostrongylus > Parelaphostrongylus tenuis. The sequence continues at coordinate 23,541 of JAHQIW010000339.1, forward strand.
TCAAGCTATCTAGCTGTGGCTTCATCAATAACTGATTTTTCACACGACCCATCATCAAATTTTACTGGCAGATCTTATTATTTCTTTCACTTATTATCTTATGGAATGCTTGTCAAGATAGCTCACTTTACAATTTTGGAGACAGCCGAACCAAGGCATTCGTTGAAGATTGCAATACAGCGGTGGAGTGGGAAACAAACCAGCGTCATACTTGTCTCCTCGCCTTCAGCTACACTTCATCACTATCCACCGCGCTATCCTGTTCGCCTTTCGATCATTGGCTGGTAAATAAATTTTGTTTTTAACCCACATAAAATCGCGCCTAAACAATGCGATTTGAATGTTGGTTCAACCATGGTGGTGTGATTAGTTGGTCGTGAATGGGTGACCCTGCCGAATTGCATGACCTTTAAGCTGTAGATTCATTGCAGCACCTGTTGTCCCATCGACGTCAACTGACGTATGGGAGGGAAAGGTAAGCTTTCACTAGTCCCAATTACGAGGAAGAATAGCTTCTTGGGTCCGCCACGTTCCTGTGGCTCGATGAGCACCATATCCTTCTCATTGTTTCTGCATAAAAAGTTAATTCAGTGGGTCGATGGTATGCCTACTGCTAGTTATTATCTCGTGGAATGGAGACACTAACGGCTCTTGTCTATCGACTGTCACTGAACCGCACTGCATGTCCACATCACCTTAATTTCCACAATCTAGCATGTATAACGGCTTTCCTAATTTCCAGTAGTTGGCTCAGGTCAGACCATCAGATCCTTTCACTTACTCGCAAGACTCTCAGCATCAACCTTTCAAAGGCGCTTTCGATAGCACTGAGTGATCTTTCGACGTGCTGTGCATCGACGGCTTCTGGTAAGGCAATGAGAGTCGTTGACAAGAATTCTTCCTTCATCCTTTTCTATCAGTGGTAGTTGCCATACTATATATTCAGCAGTGTTGAGTGATATGTAAAACTCTGAACCTTTGGCAATCGTTGAACTCGCATCTCGTCTTTTCTGGGGTTGCATGATAACTACTACAAAGCCGAAATCATTCCAATGCTATCACTCTTCTCGCATAAGCACTACGATGAAACACGGGCCCGTTTAAATCGAATCTTCAAAGTTTTACATATTATTCAGCATTTCTGGAAAAAAGACTATATTGAAAAATCCTTGATATGTGCTGCAACTACGCCAAGAAATCGTACAGTCGAAAAGGTGCACGTATTCGGATGGTCTTTGTTTTTTCATTATATTTCCGGTGCTGATAAGAGCTTTATGTGCTTCTTGCGTCCTGCTCGTTTCTGGAGCTAGATCGATTATAACGTTAACTTTCCGGTCTAGACAGACGTAACTAGAGCATTCGGGTTTTTTTTTTCGCTGGTCATCAATGGTGGCATTTAGAACTAATCTGTTTTTCAATGCATCATTTCTCGTAGATTTAGTTGCAGAGACCACACCGTCCACAAGAGCTGCTGAAAACTGTTCAACATCCGTTCCGCTTGACTGATGTTCAGTGTTCTTATGAAAATATTATTAGAAGGCAAAAAACGATTTGCCGGACCATCGCATGTTGTCTCATTCTTATGTTCGGGTGAGGTTATGGAGGGCAGCGGTTGATAGTTTTGATCGAGATAGTGTCGCTTTGGCGAAAATCCCATCTTACGCCAATACTAGCATCGTATCGAGTTGTGGCATTTTTTTGTTATAAGATCTTCGTATACTTCAAAAGGAATTTCCATGTACTGAGCAGGATTAGCCTGGCTGCGCAACACATAAGCCTTCCTTGAATCGATCAAAATGAGACAGAGCAGTCCCTTGTACTCTATGAGGCTTCAGTGCGCCTTATTCGTGTGGAAGTGGTTTACAGTACTAAATGCATTGCAAAACAATACTTGTTCGCTTTACTGTATGCTCCCAGTGTTTTGATATCTTTTCAGGGCGACACTAGAGAAGAATTTTTGGACGACTAATAGCAAGCAGTTTGCACGATGATTGCCGACGACGTTGAAGACTGCTGCTTTTTGAACAATAATAGCTGTGAGAATGTGAAAAGCCCCACCGAGCTTGCTAGGTCAGAGCCATGCGTACGTTTTCGGTGGTATCGCCCGCTTCGTCAGGAGCCCAAGCACTTCACTGATCAAGGAGAAGTTATATGAAAATCGAGAAAACTTATCTTGATTAGCTGACGCAAGGTTGCTAAATAGTCGTAGAAGTTCGGCTGACGTTTCGGCGACCCGCCTTCTTCAGAGCCTGGCGTATGTAGTATTAGTGTATTTGAATGATTCGGGTGGTCTTATTTATATGCTGCCTAGGTCAGGTTAAAACATCAAACGGAGAAAGGGCGCGAGATCTCGTGTGATGGTGACGCACTCGTCCTTTCGGTTCATTTCGTGATTTTGGGCGTTTATCCAACTGCCTCAAGAGTCTTGCGCGTGGATGTTTTTGATTCCTGCGCTAGGATTGTGACAGTCACATCAAAATTGTTGTTATTGTTTTTTTGTGTCCTATGTAAACTTAAAGATTTGGTTTTATCTATTTTAGATTTACTATCTAGGTGTTCTTTTATGCGGATGAAAAGTGATCTACCCGTTTCGCCTATATACTCTTCCCGCATGTTTTACATTTTAGTAAATAAATTGTGCCCGATCTCAAACAATCTCCCTCTTTTGCGTTAGGGCAGATCATACAGTTTTTGGTGTTGCACAATCCATCATAGAGTCTATTGCGGATCAGCTGATGGCGTAGGGTGGGAGGTGGGATTTCGATAACTACTACGGAATTTTCAAGACCGCATCTTTTTAAGCACCTTTTAACCGCGCTACTAATTTCGTTAGATATAAATGGCAGTTTTGAAGGAAACTCTATTCAGGTGCGGAGTGTTGTTCTTTCGGGACCTAATTCCAACTTTTGAATAAACCCAATTAGCAAATGTTTTGTAGCCGTCGGAAATGGCAATTTTTCGTGCCAAATCTAATGATTCGTCCTTTTTCTCTTCTCCTGTGCACACACTTTTAGCCGTTCGAAACATGTTTTTAATTAGCGATTTTTTTCATGTGTGAAGGATGAGATGGAAGGTGATTGACCAAAATGTTTTTGTCACTTGGTTTTCGATACCATTTTGTACTATAGCCACTATCCGAAAGCTTTACTTGGATGTTTAAGAATGGAAGCCAGTTCCCGTCTGGACTTTCTCGCGTAAATTTTATATGCTCTGACTGTCCGTTCAAGACTTCAGAACATTTGTCCATTTCCTCTTGTGTGGAACAGACAATGAAACGATCGTCTATATACCGGCAGTAGAGCAATAGGCGGTGAACGAGAACTGGAGCTCTCACCTTATACATAAAAGCGATGGCAAGACTAGGTGCTAAACGTTGACCCATGGCTAACTCCCTGAGTTATGTGAAGTATTTTACCGACCACCGAAAGATTGAACAACTAGACATTGTTTTAGGAGCGTCATTAGTTGATGAGTTGTGAAGCCATACATATTTACTTTTTGTTCATTTTCAGTTAAAAGTTCAAAAATGGCTTGCATTGCAGAGTCATTTGATACGTTTGTATACAGTGAGGTAACATCAAATGACTCCATTACGTGCGAGTTGTTTGGTTTCGCGCAACGTAGGTGATCTAGGAACATTTGAGTATTGGGTAGATGGGTTGGCATGAATTTAAGCACCTGAGTAAAAACAAGGTTTAGAAACCACGTTATTCTATCCGTAGTTCCGCCCATACAACTGATGATAGGTCTAATATTGTATGTTGATGGATCGCTTGACACTAGATCATCAACAATGGCGTGAACGAAAAAGAAAACCAAGTAACAAAAACATTTTGGTCAATCACCTTTCCTCTCATCCTTCACAGATGAAAAAAATCGCTAATCAAAAACATATTTCGAACGGCTAAAAATATGTGCACAGGAGAAGAAGAAAGGAACGAATCATTAGACTTGGCACGAAAAATTGCCATTTCCAACGCTACAAAACATTTGCTACTTGGATTAATCAAAAAGTGGAATTAGGTCCTGAAAGAACAATATTCCGCACCTGAATAGAATTCCCTTCAAACTGCCATTTATATCAAACGAAATTAGTAGCGCGGATAAGAAGTGCCTAAAAAGATGCGGTTTTGAAAATTCCGTGGTAGTTATTGAAATCCCACCTCCCACCTTACGCCATCAGCTGATCCGCAATGGACTTTATGATGGATTGTGCAACACCAAAAACCGTATGATCTGCCCTAACGCAAAAGAGGAGGATTGTATGAGATCGGGCACAATTTATTTAGTAACATGTAAAACATGCGGGGAAGAATATATAGGCGAAACGGGTAGAGCACTTTTCATCCGCATAAAAGAACATCTCGATAGTAAATCTAAAATAGATAAAACCAAACATTTAGGTTTACGTAGGGCACAAAAACACAACACAACAACGTTTTGACGTGACTGTCACAACCTATCGCAGGAATCAAAAACATCCACGCGCAAATTCTTGAGGCATTTTGGATAAACGCCCAAAATCCCGAAATGAACCGGAAGAACGAGTGCACCACCATCACACGAGATCTCGCGCCCTTTCTTCGTTTATCTTCTACCTTGACCTAGGCAGCATATAAATAAGACCATCCGAATCATTCAAATAGACTAATACTACATACGCCCAGGCTCTGAAGAAGCGGGTCGCCAAAACGTGAGCCGAACTTCTACGACTAATTTACCAACCTCGCGTCAGCTAATCAAGATAAGTTTTCTCGATTTTCATATAAAAATTGATTATGCCGAGGTTTATAGAAAGTCAAACTTTTGAGTTGTTGCGGAGAAGTAGTTTGCGGTGATAGCATATGATAATGTGTTATCACTATTTTCAATCCATCCTTTACGGCTAGTAGTGAATATTAAAAATCATTTCATCGAGTGTTTTACAAATATTCTCTCATGTTATATTGAATGATTACAGCGAGGGGATGACTCTCGGGGGGGGAAGGGGGGGGGGCCATGGGGAGGTATTTTTTATGGCTGAGTGACGGTAAAGGTGTTCAGGATTGGAGCCCACTTCGTTCAGCTGCTATCACATTACTATATTAAGCTGTGAGTGCGAAACTTTTCCCCAAACCTACGCATGTCCTCTATCAAGGCATGCTCGAAATGTGAAAAAAATTTACCACTACTTCGCGCGAACAATGACGCGCGCTCAAGGAATGGAATTCAGACTCAGGATTACTAAAGAGCCGGTGGAAATATGCGCCAAGGGTACTTGCGTATTCACGCACACACGTCTTTTTTCTTTGAACATCGGCTGGTCAATGTCTCACGTATCGTAATAAATCTAACGAGCAAGATAGATTCCTAACCGTAGATCTATTAATTGATCCTCAACTTCTAGCAAATCTTCGAGCGTTGGGAAAATCAAAGAATCCTTGTTGACTTTTCTTTTGAGTAGCGGTCCAAAATGACATGCCTGCCTCCTTTGTAATTCGATTGGCGTGGGCGGATGTTCAGTCGTGCCTTCGAGGACCCAAATACGGCTGTTTGGGTTCGTTATGCAGTACTTAGGGATGTGTCTGGCTAACTAGTTTTGTTTGTACATTCTGATGATGTTCCAATAAGGTTTCTGGGAACAAAGGGCGAAGAACCATGAAATGAATCAGATGGCTTCGCATTAGACATTTTAAGTCTTTTTTCTGAAAGTCTATTATTTTTAAACGGAATTGTTACAGTATATGGTCATTAGAAATTACTTTGTCGGCCAGGCGCCTGTCGTGCATTACGTAGGCGTTGTTGTTTGTAAAAGTCATTATGATCTCAAACTAGTGCGCATGGAGCTTGCCGTATACGTAGAACATTCCTTTTTGTTGTGGTATGGAATTCTATTGGGTACGTTATGACTTCATTGCTTCACACTATTCCCGGTTTTCTTTGTTCTGTGACGTACTTCTACTAGATTTATAATTTGTATGCGAATTTTCGGGGTGTAGCTAATGGGTTAGTTTAAGTCCGGCCTCGGTACTGGCTTTCACCTGTAGTTTCTTTTGTCTGCACTGCATATTTTTTGCTATTCGTTTAAACGTCGCACTCTGTCCTCAATACCACTATTTATAGGCATTCTATGTCTGTTTGAGGTCTAGCACAATTATAAGAGGTGGTGACTTGGAGAGCATGTCTGTTGGGTAGCGACTATCGTTCTTGGGAGGATGAAGAGTAAGGAGGTGGTTGTAGGGGATTGTGCGGAATATTTCTATTGTCTCGTCTAACCTCTTATGTGAGGGTTCCATGTTACTTATTATCGAATGGTTGTAACAACAGCGAAAGAATTAGTTTTGAGCTGCATTGTTAAAGCAATAGATACCTCAAGTTGCAAGCAAAGTCGCCTATAATACGGCATGGAATAGAGTCTGTACAGAAATCTGCTATAGTGTCATCGGCTCAAATGAGATTTCTTGGGCGAGGTGGACAATCCCTCGGACCTGTTGATCGGGCAATGTAATTTTATCAACAGAAATAAGTCATTTAAAGAGGATGGTTATGGAAAGAAAGGTCAACAAATTCGCGCCGTTACGACTTGAAAGTATAATGAATTTTAGGGGAAGCGCCAAATTCTGAAAGTTTTGACAATTTGATGCACATTTCGGTGACTAAGATGTACTTTTGAAAGTATCAAGGAATAGTGGCTGATATGGTCACTGTAATGCTACCGCAGAATGTTGATATTGTTACTCATCGAGGGGACCCTTCTTGCAGGCAGGGGAATTACCTACCATGACCTGATTAGTTCTTGTTTCTTGCGAACATGTTGGACCGTCTCAATCGGTCCGGTCACGGCAGGGGAAAAGTTTGGTCCTTCCTGACTAGCTAATTTACCTTAAAAACTGGAGTGTTGGCAATGAATTGGTCCGCTATCACAAGGCTGAAAAAGTAAAAGGGTTTGCGGTCGCAAAATCATTCAGTGTTCTAAAACGACACGAGCACGTTGTGATTTCTCCATGTGAACGAGTCTATCCTCCCCCTAAAGTTCTCGTTTTAAGCTTTGCTGAAGTTCAGTCCCTGGACGGACAGATTGTTTTTGGAGCTGATAACAAATCTTAGGTTGGATAAGGAAATCACGATAAAAATTCTGCCTGTGCATCAAGAGAAACGGCATGAAGAGAAATAAGTTGGTACTAACTCGCCACCAGTTTAGATTGTTATACATGTTGAAGTGAATAACATAGGTACATTTAATGCTAGCCAGCTGCCTATACTCGCTAGGCTTATGACAAAATGCAACTTATTTTTAACTCGAAAATTTTCCCTATTAAAATTTTTTTTGAGGAGCTTGTTGTCACCTTATTGTTTTCAAAAGTGAGAAAAATTCTTGTTGCCTGGCTTGTCCCATTTAATTTCATTGAGGTGTCAGAAATATATGACTTACCTCCGAGGGAGACGGACATATATCATGCTTATACTAACTCGTATTGGGGACGTAAGTCTTGACTGGAGGCAGAAGAGTGTCATCAAAAGCCGTATACTAAACGTACATCGCCTCGAACTTAGTGGTTTCCAGCTTTGTTTGTAAGATCTGGACAATATCGTGAGAGCATGAATAATATGATATTAGTGGTATATATTTGGTGCGGCTCTTTCTCAGATTATTGTGAACGTGGCCAAGAGCAAAAATAGGATTTCTTTTTATGTAGGCTTAGTTTACTCTGCCCTCAGCGTTACGCGACTTATGTAAATTCAGTTTTGGGGCCAAATCTTTTGATTTGTCCCCCCCCCGAAAACACTTATATATTGTTCCAATATTTGAAACTGCTTCATTTATTGTTCAATTCCAAGTTTATACCATGTCGATGCTTGCCGTTGACAAATCGCCGCGCTTTTCACTTGTGTGATCCGCCTTCCTCAAACGGGCAATCAGAATAATTTATTTTTGTCAGAATCCTCACTTTCAGACCAACTAAGTTCGCTTTGTACAACCGTTGCTTTTATCCAATATAGGGAGAATAGAGGTATCTGGTCATGTTAATGCACGTCATCTTCAGTGTTGTCTACAGGAACGGCTGGTTGCGGGATACTGTAGCTGGAGGCGAAAGTGGTCTAGCTCTGTGCGATTCAGCGACCGAACAGGTGAACCTCAGTGTCGTACCTTTTCAACACTTGATGAACGTATTTTTGTAAGTAAAGAAAATACCCTTATTTCGAGTGTTTTATTGGAGACCACGTGGTCCTCAATAACACACTTGAAAGAAAAGTGCAATATCATAAAACATACCAGCTAAAGAGCAACCGAGTGTAAAACACTGTAAGGTTCTGTGATAATTTCACTTGACTTACACTGCAAATCGTTCGTCTTTGCTACCTCTTTATGGGGACAAGTAGGGGCGCCTCGAGAGGATTGGCAAAAAAACTGAAAGATGACGGGTTCTGCTCGACTGACGAGACTGTCAGGTCGAAACACGTGTATCGTGCTGTACAAGAGCCCATTACAAGACCACATGACATGTTGGCTCAGATAATAATCATAATATATATTATAAATTACTTCGTATACTCTTTAAGACGGCGTGAGCTTCATCTTTTGTCTATCTGGACATAGTTTTAGACCACCTCTGACAAATTTCGAGACTGCCTGACGCACAGCAAACGTGGCCCTCCACTGGAGCTTGTCCTTAACGCAAATTTTTTTGTAAGCGAAAGCAGCATGTGGTTAAAAATCAGTAATCATTTATGCCGCAGTGAACTGGTTCCTTAAGTTTATCGTTTCTCCTGTTTCAGTTTGATTCCTGAGTTTTGCTTGAAAGACGAAAACAATTCTGGACCAAAAAAGTCTGACTGCGGAATTAAAGGGCAATTAATGGCTCCAAGCTTCAAAATCTGTACATGGCGGGCAGAATCGCTCAAAATGCCCTATAGGAGTCACTCGCCGCGCATTATTATAAGTTTTCTATGCGCAGGATGGAAGCTAAATAAGGGTAGGAGTTCTTCTCTATATGGTCCCGAAAAGGTACCCAAAAAATCAAAAACACTCGTAACAAAATAAAAGGACAAATAATTGGTCATTCAGGTTTAACATCACTCGACGTCTCATATCTTCCATGCTACGACATCGTTGAAAACATGAAACGGCTCTGTTTCTTTGTCGAAATTCGGTACCACATATATGCATTTTACAATTATTAAGAATGAAACATCAAGTAATCCTTGCAGAAAGAAGGCTGGAAAAGAAATTCGGTAATGATACCCAATCGCTGGCGCTCACGACGAGCCGACGTCTTCAAGGAATTCTGAAGTCTTTTCTTTTTATAAAAAACTATTAATCACCCACTTAGTGTAATTTCCACGATATTTATGATGTTCGAAGTTTTAGTACTACTCTGAATGATTGCATGTTCAAGATAATTTTTAATAAAATTTGTTCGTGACCCAAAAAATTTAATACCATCACATTACCTTTGCCATCCCGGCACATTATATTTCAAATGATAGCAATTGACAACGGCGCATGTATGAGGAACAAATAATCAAAAATAGAAATAAAACGAACGAGGACATGGAACAATTTCCTGTTGGAGTATTTCAGAAGCGTGTAGAATTACGATGACGAAGCGGTCCACATTCGTCAACCTCACGGAGACGAGTTCTAGGCGAAATGTGTCGTGGAATCGTGTACAAGAACAAGTTCAAGTGGACGTTGTTTTGGTATTTGATTCAGGAGATCGGAGGAGGAACAATGCTGCTGTAAAGCTTAACATTTAAAGCTCTTCACGCCAAATGCGGGTGCTGTTCGTCAGCGCCCATAGTCACTCATGTGCTCACGGTAAGTCCCATCGCTAATTTTTCCGGAAACAGAATGTTCACCAAAATTTCATGCTCACTCATTTTGGATGAATTTCTCTTCCGTTTCCGTTATGTTGCATACATATTCACTGTCCACGGGTAGATGGTTCAATGTTTTTCACTCCTAATATTAGACACACTTTAGTTTTATCTACAAGATAGAAGTCAAAAATTAAAATTTTATCGGCTTGAAAATAAGTATTAATGCGGGAGAACTGTTAGCCGTGGTTAGTCGAAATTGTAATCAATTTTACGGGAGCACAGTGCAATTGAATCGAGTGACAGAAAAAAGTGCTAGGCTTCTCGTGAGGGCTCCCTGACGCAGCACAGAAAAACGTTTGCCATGACTGCCTTTATCAGCAGTGTGGTGAGCATTGTTCAGTGTTCTACTTCGGCATAATGGTAGGTGAGCGGGATATCCTGGTGCTTCAAATTGCTGTATACATTTTCAAGCCTAATTTTATTGAAAAGGCCTTGGCAGGCGTGACGCAAGGTCTACTTGTGCGAAATTGACTTCACAAGCTCATTTTCGTCACTAGTGGAAGGCGAGTTAGCATAGAATGACGTCAATGGACACCAAAGAAAAGATTTTCTTTCACCACTATTCTCCAGCGTAGGCTATTTTTCCGCAACTGGATATTCGACGAGTCCACAACCACAAACACTTGAATTCATAATGCATATTACTAATTGGGAATGTGAAAGGATTACTGAAATAAATTTTATGATCGCGGAGGAGATAAACACCTCTTAAGGAAAATACAACCATCCTCCTTCTTCTCCGTTGCAAATTCCTTCTGAAGAAAACTGTTTATTGTAACTCCACTCAGAAATGAGAAAAGCTGCATTTACAGATTTGACTCCTGACTATTCGAATTTCAAAATCAAGCTTTGCTACACGAACTGATGATGACTGTTCGGATTAACGATCAGCCGTCAAGTGATTATGACTCAGAATAAAAGCATAAAAATGCTGTTAATAGTCCCAGTCGATTGTGCCAACGGGTGATTGTTGACGTCACCCACGATTATGAAGTAAGATGCGGCTGAAAGAAAAGTAGAGCGGGGACTCATAGCGCAGTAGCGCTTCTCAGAAAGGTAGTCGCTGGTCAAGTCCATTCCACATACTGAGTTACCCGAACCTTGCTCGTATCCAGCAGTCCTTTTGGTTCTTCCAGCTCTTAAAACGTAGAAATATGTCCATAGGGTAAAAAAAAAAACTACTGATAAAACTGGTGGGGTAACTACTTCGCCAAAAAAAAAAAACCCGATTGAATACTTTTGCCTGACGGGAA
>JAHQIW010000340.1:0-10239 GCA_019055375.1 Parelaphostrongylus tenuis
TATACTCGTCATTAGATGACCCAAACCTTAAGAATTTTGGTGGTGTGATGGTTTTTTTTCAAAAACATTATAGAATACTGCAAGAGTCAAAGAAGAATGCATTCCACGCTGAAAATGTTACCCGGCGCGAAATTCATTTTATGGCCGTAATACTACGATCTTATAAACAATAAGCAAACTTTTAGCCCTTAATGCGCATTTGTATCACCTGTCTTGCGAGAACGCAGCTTCAAAGCACATCTTCTGAAGCTAAACTTCTCTAATATGGGTGCATGCGAAGGTAATTCTGATATGTAGCTCGATCAAGTGTAGGAAAAGCACGCGTACATCACTGCGTATAATACGGTACTTTCAATATAAGCATGCATATCCAAAAAAATTTTTGCTCTTTCTAGGCCCAATGAAGGCTAGTAGATATCTAAAATCTAGAAAAATTAGAAGATTTTTTTTGTTTTGTGAAAGGTCTTTATTCAAAGATGTGACAGTGAGAAAGAAATGTTATTTCAAACTCAAACATCTTTCGATGAGCAAAGCTCCCCTTCTAAAAGTTCATCAGTTATTTGATAGCACAGGTTTTGAAAATTCCAACAGTGCCTTTAGCTTTCCAAGGAAGCTTTACTTGAGCTGCCACAATGGAATCAAAATTTCAAATAACCTGCAGCGCGTATGCTTTCCACAGGTATGTGGATGGATTTCGCAGCGGTGGGATGTAGATGTCGCCGTTCAAAAACCAGTTGATAGCTTGAATCTCGAAGATTTCAATGATGCGCTTGCCTTTTGTAAAAATCTTTTCTGCAGGCTGTAGCAACTTGAAGAAAACTGTGTTGCGCATCTAATATTTTTCACCACACACTGCTTTCCTCTCAAAATTTTATACCCATGCGGTAGCGCAAATCTTAACGATTATAAGGATGTGCTTGGTTTGTGAAATAGATTTCTTAGTGCGTTTTCATAGCTAAAAGAATATTGAGTCTGAATTCGGCCCACATCGCACCCCACGTGTAAATTGCGCTACGCGATCGACACGGCGGAGAGTGTGAAACTTAATAATCTCTTAGCTACAACAGCGAATTAAAGCGTGCTCCTCAAAAACCACGCTTGTATCGAAATCGTTAAGATTTGTGCTATTGTATGGTTATTCAAAGTCTGAATGAAAATCTCTCTCCAGCGAAGGATGTTTGAGTGTGAAAGAAAGTTTTCCTTTACTTTTACTGTGTCGCATAAGAGCCATTTGAAAAATCAAAACACTCTTGAATTTCTTGAGATTCAGGCTGTTGAATAATCAAAGAGACGCCAAAAGGAAAAAAATGCGCTTTTTTGAAAGGGTGCGGATGAGCATAAAGACCAGGAATACTTCTTTGAGACGCATATCTCTGATCAATAGTTTACATATGACAATGTTCCAAGCTTTTTGCTCAAACACGATTGCCCCTCCACGCTCAGAATTCTTTTACTATCCATAAGATTGTAACTTTTTCTCACGTACATCAGCTCTGAATATATGAAAATAGGCGACTGATTGATATAAACTTAGTTACAGTGAGAGTTTTCTATGAACGCGCATCGATTACAGCATGAATAATAATTTCTGGTAAATTACTAGCTGTTCTCCAATTTTTACTTACTATAATGACTACTATAATGACTTCTACATCTTGTATAAAACTAGGAAAGGCAAGACCAAAGATTTTCTCTGTGATCATCTTTGTACAATGCAATACAATTGATAGAATGCCAAATTCAATATGATTGCGTAATAAGCCAATGTTTCTATACACAAGATGCGTACATTTACACAAGCACGTGTGCGAGTAGAAGAAATCCCGCTCTGTCTGAGTATTACTGAAATCCCAAAAAATCCTGCAAAACGGACGAGAAAACCTTAATTAACGAAAGTAGCTCATTTCGCCCCGCGCGCATCGACTTCTATAGCCGTCCCTTAGGGGTTCATGATTTTTTCAAAATTTTCATCCTGTCAGTTGAGTTATGGGATGAACCCTCTTTTCGTGACACATCGGTGGCATCAATGAGTGATAGAACTAGTGAGTGCTTTAATTACGAAAAAATAGTGAAGGAAGCAAAAATACGTGAAGCTGCTTTATCCAGATTAATTGATAACTCTTCGTGGTTTTTTGTGTTCTAAGTTGACGCTGTTTTTTAAGGGGCGGACCCTCCTGTCGAGCATATCGGTGACATTAATGACATGAAGAAGGTAGTGAAAGCTTTGATTAGGAGAAGAGAGTATTAGGAAGCACAAAATAATAGATCCGCTCATCCAGGCTGATTAATATGTCCTCGTGATTTCTCGTGTCTCAAGTTGATGCTATTTGTTGAGAGGCGAACACTCTTTTCGAGCACATTGATTGTACTGATTATCTGAGGAGGCTAGTGAGCTCATCGCTGTGGTTTTACTTATGGTGGATTTGCTGAAACGTTGGCTACAGCAATCAATATTTTTTAAGTCTCGTATCAGTTCATCGAGTGAAGAAGAATACCGATTCATTGTGATATGTGCAATACTTGCAGCTTTTCCAAGGTTGGTACGACGTCAGTGGCATCGAATGTTCACCGATTGTTGCCACCTTTGGTTACTTTCACACTATTCTGTTCTCATCCACACCACATGAATAAAGCTCTTATCCGAAACATTCCACGACAAGCTACGCAGTCTTGCACGTGGTAAATAGAGACAGGAGTTATTATGCTTGCCACATCAATTGCCAGTCTCAAATTATCACGAGAAAATAGACGCCAAGGTCAGGTCGAAAAGGGAAGAATAGGCCCCATAACAAAATCAACAGTATGCCAATTAAAATCTGAAGATACTACCTTTCGCGATCACCTGTATCACTTGTCGTCCCGTTGATCGTCGAGTGACTCGAGCGGGTATCAGCAACACTTCCGTTTTTCCCTATCGCATGCAAGAGTAACCCAGTGGGTCCTCCTCGCTCTAGGGATTTGCTGAGCATCATATCTTTCTTATATACCTTACGTGAAGAAATCGGACCAACGGATCGGTGGTCTTCCTTGAGAGCGCTTGATGTCCCGAGGAGTCCAGTCGCTAACGACTCTCGTCTATCGGTTGTCATTGAAGCGCATCACGTCGCCGGCCCTCCTCATTTTCGATATCCTGGTGTGGATAACGTCGTGTGTGATTTTCGATTGTTGACGTAGGTCGGAACTTCCGATCCTTTCTGTCATTTGCGAGCTACGGGATACTCTCAATATAGACCTTTCGACTGGGCGTTCAATAACGCCAAGTGTATCAAAAGATCGACTGTTTTTGAAACCCTCAAAAAACATTCAATATAATTCCAAAAAAGAATGATTTAAGCTCAAAAAAGGGGTTGGTACGCCCAGGGTCATACACCGGTGTTTCGGAGGTTCGTCCTCCTCATCAGTGACCCCCGCCCCACATTCAGCACTGCATTGAAGCAAGGAGGGAGGCGTATGTGGTGATGGCACAGTGTGTACTATGACACTGTACCATCACCACCTCTCAGTCGATAGATTTTTGCTGTTAGATCAAAACTATATCAAAAGATCGACTGTTTTTGAAACCCCCAAAAAACATTCAATATATTCCAAAATGAGCTTAAATCATTCTTTTTTGGAATTATATTGAATGTTTTTTGGGGGTTTCAAAAACAGTCGATCTTTTGATATAGTTTTGATCTAACAGCAAAAATCTATCGACTGAGAGGTGGTGATGGTACAGTGTCATAGTACACTGTGCCATCACCACATACGCCTCCCTCCTTGCTTCAATGCAGTGCTGAATGTGGGGCGGGGGTCACTGATGAGGAGGACGAACCTCCGAAACACCGGTGTATGACCGTGGGCGTACCAACCCCTTTTTTGAGCTTAAATCATTCTTTTTTGGAATTATATTTAACGCCAAGTGATCTTTCATCTTGCTTACGTCGCGACCAGGTTTCTGCTGCATACGTCAGGACAGGAATATTCGTCGAGTCGAAAAGGTGGACACGGGTTTTGGGAGTTCTTAGTCCTCTACAACTACATCTTCGATGCTCTTTGACGTTCCCCAAGCCTCTCGTTTCCTTCTGGTCAACTCAGGAGCTAAGTCGTTCATCATGTTGATTTCACGATCTAGATAGACGTGACTGGAGCATTCGGAGATTGTCGTTCCGCTGAACGCGAATGGAGCATTCGAAACCCATCCGTTCCTCATAAGCATCGTTTTCGCTAGATTCGGATGAAGACCTATCTTCTCCACAGGTGTTATCGAAATCGGTCAACACTCGTTCTGCTCGGCTGATGTTTGGTGTTATGCGAACGATATCATCAACAATGCGAAGATGGTTTAATTGTCTACCGTCAATTTTCACTCCCATTTCGTCCCATCTAATGTTCGCATGACGTTTTGTAGGGTGGCAAGTGAATAGTTTTGGTAATATTGTATCGCCTTGTCGATCCCCTCTTCTTACGTCATTGGTGATACTGTTGTAGATTAGAGACGTTTTGATCGTGAAATCTCTATAAAGCTCACGAAGGACTATTATGTATCGAGTAGGGACGTCCTGATTATCCAGAGCCTCTATAACCGCTTCTGTTTCCACTGAATCAAAGGTTTTCTTCAAATCGATGAAAGTAAGACAGAGTGATTGTTTGTACTCTCGTGAAACTTCATTGTGTCTTGCAATCGTGCGGATGTGGTCTATGGTACTAAATCCTTTTCGTAACCCTGCTTGTTTGCGTGGCTGTCCTTCGTCCAGTGTTCTGTCAGTTCTGTTTAGGGTGACTCGAGTAAAGTTTGCAAATTCACACCTTTCGCAACAAACGAAATAAGTTCCACTATTTGACCTTTCGAGTTCTTTTGAATCTATTTCAACAGTCCAAGAAGAATCGGAGAAGAGAGCGTAGAAAACATTACAAATGACATGACACCTCGCCTCACAATATTTTCTAGCTTGAGTAGGGCCTACTCTATGTATAGCACTAGACCGGTGACCTCTTTCCAGCTGAAACACATAAATGAAGGAGGAGAACTCACTGATTTGATCATAAAAAATATAAAATGACCTGAGACTTTTCCTAGGCCTTCAAAAGTGAGGAAACGTAGTGACTGAAGTTTAGCCAACCAATTGTACACTTCCCCTTGATGTTTTGATATTTAAGTAAGCATTATGAAATAATCAGCTACGTTGAGAATTATCTAAATACAGTATATCAACTCGCTCCATAAGTTTTGGCTCTAGGACTAAAACATCAAAAGTGCTGACCAAGAGTTATCAGAATTATACTTTTTTCTTGCAATCGTTCCATTTTATGTCTTCCTTCCAATCATTGCTCTACAACCTGCCCGTACATCAAGATGAAGAACAAATTCGCTAGCTGCTCAAGCACGAATAAAGCGTAGGAGAAAGTCCTAGCGGAGCGGTGCGCAAAATTAATGGAGCTTAGAGTGATAATGCGGTTGCAGAAAGAACGCATAAAATGTGGTTCACAAAGTTTGAAACTGGAGAAAACACTCTAATAAGTTAGTAGAGCTCAAGCCGTCCAGAGGAAGCCCCATTAATCTTGCGCACCGCTTCACTTGCATTTTCTGCTACACGCCATTCGTATATGAGTAATAAGCGAATTCGTTCACACGACAGCATCATCTTATAGCAAATATAGGCAAGTCGTATAACAAAATGTGTGCAGAAAGATGCGTAGTTGAACGATAGCAAAGTCATATAATATCAATTGCCTCAAGTCAATAAATGTAGCAATCTTTGCTCTAATGACATAACCATTGGAACACGTATTAGTAAGCGCGAAGGTGTGTGAAGCGCAATGGGTAGAGGTGCGTGAATTATGCACTTGATCAATGGCTTTGTTCTCCGGTCCAGATGAGCAGAGTCCCATACCTTCGCAAACAGCGAATCGGTATCACGTTTACTTGAGATTCTATACCACTGAATGGAGACATCTTTGAACTATGAATATCTGTATTACTTGGATATATCGACACTTGAACAGTCCGTCTTGACTAATTGTGCGCACCCCGCCCTATGTTCTATTTGTTCGTTTGTTTTGCCATAGTCGTCTATGGTAGTGTTAATTTAAGCATGGCGGCTGGCATGAGTATCGTGTCGTGATCAGTAAAATATCGGCAGCTGCGAGTGTAGGTGATTGATTCCTTATACCATAACGTGCACCCAATGTGTTGGTGATCGTCCTTGAGGACTTTTACACTGTCAAGAAATCCACTCCACAATTTGCTTGGTCCATCTGTCGTCTGTGATTCGCAAAATGTGACCGGCTTTCTGTGTTGCAGTATAATGTGTAATCCTCTGGGTTATAAAGATATGATGGACTTCAAAGTTCTGAGCAACGCAACCAGGCTAGATAATGCGGGTGAAGACTAAACCTCAGAAGACATCGTTCAAGCGCTCTATGAGTGAATTGTAGCAGTCTTGACGTGATCAAAGTAGTAAGCCCACGTTTCAGATAGTTAGCAGAGCTCCGAGACGGCCGTTGAATCGAAAAGGTGAAAACGGAGTTTGGGCTCGTTAGTTGATGGTTCCTTCTCTAAGATACTCGAATGCGGCCCATGCGGCCTCCTCCTTCGTAAAGCAAGCTATCGTATGGATCAAATACACCTTCAATCGTCCGTGATGTTCAAAGTAGTCAAATGAGTAAGAAAGTGAATGAGGCCTACAACTGTTAAAATGCTTTGTGGAAAGCGACGATAATGCAGTAATGATTTGATCATCTAAACTGCTTTTTTGCCCTTCATGAATCACATTTCATCGCTAGCTCTTTGTTGTCTCAAAGACAATTCACACTGAAAACGGCACTGCATGATCCTTTTCTGAGAATTTTAAGATCCTCAAGATAATTAATCTGAAATTGCTTTTGATTTGCAAAAATTTTCCGTTCATCAATGCCTACTAGCGGAATGTAAGCTTAACGTCGTTCTGAAGGCGCTGTATTATAGCATCACAAAAATCACAAGGCTTGGATGATTGTGCTGTATACAATACTGAATAGGAGTCATAAAATCAAGTCAACTTTGGTAGGACCTGCTCAGCTGGCTCTTAAATACACTTTTCGGATGCTTTGTCTTGCTAGATGCCTGAAGAGAAATTTTCAGGAAGCATAACTCGAATTGCAAATTCGGCTTTTTTTTCAAAAAGCATATAAAAGTAGACTCACTTTATTGGTAAATAAAATTATTGCTCTTTCCTAAAATGATTCTTGTACAGTTTCCTCTTGTGTCTTCCTATCTATCGTCCCCGTCTCTGATCGAAGACTTCATATAAATAAAGTGAGGCTTGTGGAATACAATCAAGTAGCAGCATTTGATATCATGATACTGTTGCTCTCTGATTTTGGAAATGAGTATGATCAATCAATATCCATATCGGAAATAAATAGTATGAAACTGATAACCGAAGAATTCTGCATCAATTTCTTCCGTTCCACCACCCCCGTCTCGGACCCCATAATCCCCACTGAATAAAAACCGCTTGGTATTCTGTCCTCTAAAGTTCGAGTCGCGATAGGAGGCGTGAAAAAAGGACACGGCTCCAGGTCCTGATTACATCTCTTTCGATTTGCTGCGAGCTAGAGGCCAAAATTCAAACGTACTTCACGTGGCACATATAACATCTTACCTGCAAAAGAAAAAAGTTCCAGACCAGTACAGAACATCGCGCACAGTTATCATCCATGGAAAGGTAACCGAAGGGATCTTTGCAACTATCATTCAGTCTGCTTGTTAAGCATACTTTACAAGGTTTCAATAAATATTATCCTTCTAGGCATATCAAGAACTCTGGATGAGGCACAATCAGTTGAGCAAGCGGTTTCCGAATGGGATTCTGCTGCACGGACCACATTCAAACCGTCTTTAGGGTCACAGAAGTCCCTCGGGAATATCCCGTGCCCTTAATGCCAACTTTCATCGACCATGAAAAACATTTGATAGCGTTGAAACGAACGCAGTCATATCAGTGCTTGTAAATCAAGGAGTGGATCCGTCCTACATAAGAGCTTTATCAGACTACTATCGGAAATGTATCACGAAAACACATTTCGTTCATCAATCTCTTACCTTACCCATTGGAAAAGGTGGTCGACAAGGTGTCACATTATCGCCAAAGCTGTTAACCGCCGCTTTGCAGTGGACAATGAAGTTGCTTGATTGGGACGAGAACGGTGTACGTACAGACGAAAAATTCCTATCGAACCTTCGCTTTGCGGATAACATTGTCTTATTCTCAAAAAGCACTACTGAAACAGGGACGATGCTCAAGGAATTTAACAAAGCGGGGAAGAAGATTGTACTACGCATAAATCGCACAAAGACTCAGTTCATAAAAAACCGATGGTGCAATGATGAAAATATCAGACTGAATGGATCTTTGAATACAGAGACCTCCTCATACGTGTACCTTGGTCGTTCACTCAATATGAAAAACAACATGAAGGAGGAACTTCACAGAAGAACGAAAGCAGCTTGAGCCGCATTCGGGCCTCTTGAAAAAGTCATCGACCAAATAACGGACCCCAAATTGTGCGCCGATCTTTACGATTCGGCAGTCCTTCCAGAGCTCTGTTATGCAGCGAACACGTAGGCTGATACTTTTATTATGTCAGGACTACAGCGAACAACTCACGCAGCACTCAAACAATCTCTTTTGAAAATCGGTCTACACTAGCAAAGCTTATTCGGCTTGCGCAGCTCTTATCTCAAAAATCCATCTCATCTTCGTAATCCAGAAGAATTTGCATTGATAGCGAACCACAGATGGGCCGCTCACATAATAAGAAGAACAGACGGCAGATGGACGAAACGAACTATAGAGCGGACGTCACGAGAATCTACTCGTCGACGAGGACCGCCACTATGGGCGAATGTGTTTGTGAGAAACATTAATCGGCTGTATTCATATCTCTATTCGCATCAACTGTATTGGCACCTGCCTATATTCTACAGAACACGGCATAAAACTCGCGCCAGTTGCCATGCTCGAATGAAATCACAGCCATGGACGACAATCGCGAACAGATGAGACAAACGAAAGATGAGCTGGGTCCGCCAATTCGTGAAGACGGACCGTCCAAGTATCCAAGTAAATTAGTATGACCATTTTCTTATCTCCTATGCGTCAGCTCATCAAGAATGGCTGTTAAGAAGGTTAGAAATTGCTGTTGGAAGTTGCTCCAACTGCTCCATGGAACGTATAGTTGATTTTAAAAATCAGTACGACAGCCCATTAAATACATCTGAATACTGCGCCTGTACACTGAGCATCTGACAGGACTGTAACGTCGAGACACCTGTATTGCACGATATAAGCGCCAAAACAGACCCCATAAACAACTCAAACTATGTGTCAGGATGTGTTATTATTAAGCGGGGTCTTTAAGAGCAGTCGCATGCTGAAGGTATTTAATCGCTGTGTTATCCATTTCAATGCACGCCAGGCCATCGAGAACAGGATCGGCCAGATACGTTATTGCTTTGGCGACAACCTATGGACAAGAGCCGTTAACGACTGGATTCCTCGGGATGTCAAGCATACCATAAGAAGACCACCGACCCGTTAATCAAAAAGCTTCACGTGAGGCTTAACTAAAGAAATGGTGTTCAAGGATTACCTAGTGCGACAGGGACTTACTGGGGTGGTCCTCCACGCGATATGGATAAATGGAAGTGTTGCCGGTGCACGCTCAAGTCACTCGGCAACCAAAGGGACGACAAGTGACATGTGACCATCTGCAAAATTTCGCTATATTATATTGCTTTCATGGTATTATCATTTCTTATAAAGGAACATCCAAAAACGCGGAGTGATGTAGAAAGCTTTGAACTTCGGGTAAAAAATAAACAGCCATTTCACTTACGCCGTAGACGCGTGCAACCACCATATCATTGAGGTCATTATTCTGCCATAATCTTTCTTCGATATGAGGTGTCGCAGCTGTCAGTAATCAACGTTCGACAAACTTAGTTTAATAGACAGATATCAGCATTAACACGGCTCAGCAGACTGTGATTGCATATATATGTATATATATATATATATATATACTACATAGTGTATATGAATGCATAAAATTATAGTATATATACATAATATAGGCACCCTAGAATATACTAGACTTCAATAGACACCCGTATTTAGAGATACACACTCTACATATATGTATATATTTATCCATAAATATGTATGGACATAAAACAGATACATGTATTATGATGATTGCCATCAAAAAAGTTAG
>JAHQIW010000342.1:0-17394 GCA_019055375.1 Parelaphostrongylus tenuis
TAATAGTTATTTTTTTGTATAATTCGTCAGTCAGTTATCAAGTCTTAGCGAGTTTAGTGACACTTATTACTGAGAGAAGCACTTTTAGATCTCCCAATGGTTACTTGTGGGCTTGAAATACCTTAGTAGGGGCATCTTTTTTACACTGAGAAAATTTTCAATACTTGTAGTTATGTGAAAACGATCGACTTTAATTTTTACACAGTAGCCGACAGGCTGATTTGGTATGGGTATCACAAAAACATTAGTAATATAAATAATCCATAGATATTTCCTTTAGTGACTAAGTCTTAAAAAAGTGCAATAGTTATATTTCTCATAATTCGTAAGTTAGTTTTGAAAACCTGCCAAGTTTAGGGCTCTTATAGCTGCGATAAATACTTATAGTGTTCCCAGTAAGTTTGTCAACTTGATAGAGCTTTCCTTTTTATGTGGAGAAAATTTTCAATTATTCTAATAATCGGAGAATCGTTCTACCATCAGTTTTTGCACGGCAGCCGGCGGAATGCAATGGTGGGGGTATCACAAAAAGACTGGTAGTTAACTAATCCACATATTTATTTTAAATGACTGAATCTTAAAGAAGTATCGTAGTCATATTGCGTAAAAAGTCCATCATAAATCGTGACATTTTTGATGACACTTATTACAGAGAGAAGCGCTTATGGGGGTGCCAATAAAATACTTGTGGCCTTGAACGGCCTCAGTAGAGGTTTGCTTTTTTATTTCTTGTCAATTCGTTAATCAGTTACCAAGTCGTAACGAGTTTTTATGCCACTTATAACTAAAAGAAAGATTTATAGAGATCGTGAGACTTACTTATGGACTTGAATTTCATTGGTAGGGGTTTCCTTTTTATGCAGAAAATTTTTCATTTCTTGTAATTTCCGGAAAATCGATATACTTTTGATTTTTACACAGTAGCAAAGATGTTACGATGGCAGGGGTGACAAAAAAATGTTAGTTTAATATTCCAAAGATCGTTGCTTGAAAGACTAAATCTTGAAATAATGTAATAGCTATGTTTCGTATATTTCGTAAGTTAGTCATCAAGTCGTAACAGGTTTAGTGACACTTACAGCGGAGAGAAGCACTTGTGGAGATCCCATTAGTCACTTGTGGACTTGAACTACCCTGGTAGGGGTCTTTTTATGTTGAGAAAGTTTTCAGTTCTTGTAGTGATCGGGAAATCGTTCTACCTTTGATTTTTGCACGGTGGCCGACGGACTGAGATAGTAAGGTTTCAGAAAAAATTTTCAAGTATCCCTTAAGTTTTTGCTTGAGTAACTGAGTGCTAAAAAGTGTAGTCTTATATTTCGTATAATTCGTAAGTCACTTATGAAATCGAAACAAATTTACAAATTAGTATGGGTTTCCGTTTTGGCTTTTTATTCCTTTTGACAACCGTTAACTCGGTCTACTTCTGGCTTTCATGGTAGCCGAGAGTCTGGGATGGTAGAGCTATGTTATAAAATTGCTGCTAAAATGTTCCTTAGGTATTTCGTCTTAAAAAAATTGCCATCTTTAAAATTCGTATCTGTAAGTCAGTCATGACATCATAGCGAGTTTGGTGGCACTTATTACTGGGAGGAACACTCATAAAGCTCCCAGTAAGTTGCTTGTGGACTTGTAGTACCTAGTAGGGGTTTTTTTTTCTTGTGTGGAGAAATCTTTAGTTCTTGTGAAAAGCGAAAATTGAATGTACTTTTGGCTTTTACGGTGGCTGAGAGAGCGAGATGGCAGAGGTACCGTATAAGATTAATTTCCATAAATGTGCTGTCTAAAAGATTAAGTTTTGAAATTGTCATAGGTAGAGAAATCAGTCATAAAATCGTTGCAAGTTGGGTGACACTCATAGCTGCGAGGGACACTTGTAGGATACCCAGTGGCTGTTTGTGGACTTGAGGTACCATAGTAGGAGTTTCCTTCCATATGGAGGTTTTCTTTTATTTACTATAGTATCATCAAGTAAGTGGAAAATCGATTTACTTTAGCTTTTCATATGGCAGCCGACGGACTGAGATTATATGTGTATTATAAAAATTTGATAATCGAATATTTCGTAGATGTTTTGTTTGAATGACACTAGATATAATAAAAGTGTCATTGCTATACCTCGTATAATTCGTACGTCAGTAATGAAATCGCGACGAGTTAGGTGATAGTTATAAATGAGAGAACACTCAAGGAGACCCAATAAGCTTATGAATTGAATCACCTTGGTAGGGGTTTCCTTCTTATGTGGAGAAAATTTTCAATTTTTGTAGTTATTGGAAAACAACCTAGTGATTAATGTTTACTTGGTAGCCGATGGACTGAGTTGCTGGGGATCTCATATGAAGTATTCAGCTAAACTTTTTTATAGATAATTCGTCTGAATGATCAAGTCTTCGTGAGGTGTATGATTATATCTCGTATAATTTGTAAGTCACTTATGAAATCCTAATAGGTTTAGTGACACTCATAATTGAGAGAAATGCTTATAGAGCTCTCAATAGCTATGGACTTGAACTACCTTAATAGCGGTTTCGTTTTTTATGTGGAAATTTTTTCATTTCTGTAATTACTGGGAAATCGATCTACGTTTGATATTTACTCACTAGTGGGCGTAGTAAAATCTTAGGGGTGACACTGAAAATTTTCATAAAGTTATTTATAGAGCCTTAAGGAATTTGCTCATAGCCTTGAGAAACTCTAATTAGCTGCAGAAATCTACCAAAGTTGTTATGCTCGGAGTTGTGACTTAGGGACTAACACAACCGTGAAAGGAGTATTTTAAGCAATTCAGTAGTTGTATATCTTCATTGGATGGCACTAAAGTGTAAACAGCGTAAATCCCGATAATCAATTGCTAGTCAACTCATGAACTCTTGGCTTAAACGGGGTACCTCACCCCTAGTGCGCGTACAGATCTGTTGATCTGAAGACGAAAATTAAAGTGCTGAAAATCGCTTGTAAACATGCATTGCGGTCTCATTGATTCCTGCAAAATGTTCACAGTCCCTGTTTCCCTGTTTGGTAATGTATATGGCGGTAATGGTTGAGATAATACGCATTTATCTCGATTTAGACGTGGCAATCGACAGACTAAGATTTCAGCGGTTTCGGAAAATGAAACGGTTTCATGTTCTGTTAGATTATCATGTAATTTAGGACTGTAAGTGACTGAAACACAGAGGGCCCCTCATAGTATTTTAAGGTTTTTTAAATTCTTGATGGTGGTATCTTAGAGAAGGAATTGGTGCATATATACATCTTCATTCAATAACAGTAAATTATAGGTATTTGAAAACCTCCTTATGCACTGCTGGCCAACTAAAGAACTAATTGAATGAGTGAACGCGCTCACCTTTCCTTACATCTTATGGTATATTGGTCTGAAAATGAAAATCTTAGTTCTACTATAATCTAAAATCAAGCGTAGTAGCCGGATTGGTTCCTAAAAAATGCTCATAACGCTTTGTCGTTATCTCTGTGTGCGATGGGATTCATTGCTGTGTAGGCTAACACAATTTTAAATTTTTATATACAAGAAGAGGATTTATAATATTTTTGAAACTGCAGTCTGCTTGCGATCTTAGCGTTGATAGACCAAGGGTGGTGAGATCTTCACAAAAATTACAGTGAAATTTCAGTTAGTAATCTTCTCAAATGACGATTCCGTCCATAAAATCTTAGGAGATGTTCCTCTTTTCAACGAAGAGAAACACCTGGACTACCTTAGTAGCTCAAAGAATTTGATAATTTGAAAATATTTGTTAGGCTACTCTTCGTTTGCTAGCATATCATTAACTTATTCTCAAAACTTCCCTATCCAGTTGTTACCAAGTTTATGGACTCATTGCAAAATTGAACTTCTTTAACACGTTGTACTTCGCTGGCTTTTTATCAAGGTGATG
Organism: Parelaphostrongylus tenuis; assembly: GCA_019055375.1. Lineage (NCBI taxonomy): Eukaryota > Metazoa > Nematoda > Chromadorea > Rhabditida > Metastrongylidae > Parelaphostrongylus > Parelaphostrongylus tenuis. The sequence continues at coordinate 3,900 of JAHQIW010000342.1, forward strand.
AGAATTGAAATGTAGTTTATCTGCTGTTAGCACCGAGTTATAGGTACTGTAAAACTCGGCTGTTCTTTTGCTAGGCAACATATGAACTGATGATTTGAATGCAGTTTGCTAACACTTTGAACATCTGGAATTGGATCTCGAAAGGAACTTTTAAAATCCTAAAAATACCCTAAGTTAGACGTGATGGTTTTTGGAAAATGCTCACTGTTGTTGCCTGCTTGTTCAATGGAGTTTATGGCGGTACTATTCGGATAATTCTCATTTTACGTTTTGAGATGGTGACCAACGCCAAAGATGGGTGATGTTTCAAAGAAAAAAAACGGTGTCATGTTTTATTTTCTGAAATGATCATTGCGCGATAGATGTATGATTGGTGACTTGTAATGTCTCAGAAGTCCTGAAGAAGTTTATTCTAAACTCTTACTGCAAAGAATACTTGTAGGCCTCGCCGTACTAATTTGGAGTATGTCTCCATCTATAGTACTATAATAGGTACTGATCATTTCTAAAATTTTTTTTTCAACTATTCATTTGCTCGCCAGTGTCTGAGCTCATGTCATATGTGGACTTGTTCACCTCTTTTTACTGAAGTGCCAAAATTTGTGTGAAATCTAGAGTCGACGTTCTACATTATTTTTTCCAAGCATTTCTGTTGCATCCTTGTGTATTAGGGTTCATGATGTTGAAGGTTTAGAAATTTTCTTTATCCTTCGATGATATAGCGGCCGGCGTACACAGATTATAAGGGTAACAGGAAAAAGCTCTCCAGTTTCTATAAGATATTTTCCAATATAACCAATATACAGTAATTATAAGATTGGCAGTTCGTAAAGTTTCCAACCCTTAAAGTTACCCGTAGTAACTATAGTTCTGCTAGACTCTTGTAGGGTATTTAGAAAAAAAAATTGTTAGTCGTATGTCTCCATCATGTGGAATTAAATTTTAGATATCACAAGGTGTCGCTGTCCAGAAACTAGTCAACGCGTTACATCATGGTATAAGTGGACTAGCTCACCGCGTTTTACACCTGAATTTTCGATCTGGAGTTCAGAACTATTCTAAACGAAGCGTTGAGGTCTCATAGGTTCCTGCAAAATGTTCACAAATAATTACGGAAGATGGTCAGGCGGGCCTAGGTGGTCATTTATAGAATTTAGAGAAACTTGGTCTACCTTTTAACCAAAGGAACACGTGTTGAGCTCCAGTTTATAACCTGAAGACTTGGAAAATTTGGTACAGGTATTTTACATTATGATTTCATAGCTACATGTCTTTATCTAATTCCACTAAATTAGAGGTATTGTAAAACAGTGTTACGCAATTGCTACCAAATTATGAACTCTTGTAATAAATGAACTTGCTCATCATTTTCTACACCGTCTTTCCTTTCCATCCAGTAATGAAATTTAAGTTTGGAAATGTATCTAAATAGACATAGAGGCATTTGATTCGCGCAAGTTTCTACAAAGCTGAGGAATACTTATTGGGCTCCCCATAAAATCTTGCCGACTAGCAAAACCTTGGTTAAAGTTTTTCGAAAAATAATGCGTTAGTTATCCTTTGTCCATACACCATAACTGTAAGATTTTTTATTTATTACTGAACGGAAAGCTTGTGATTATTGTAAAATAGCAATGTACTTTTGGTCTTTACTCGGTAGTCAAAGGACTGAGATCATAGGGGAAGCATGGGAAATTGTTAGTCTAAGCATTGTAATTATTTCCCTCACATGATGAGTTCCCTTATTATAGCCTAGCTACATGTCTAACTACTAGTAAAGTCATTCGTGAAATTTATGCAAGTTCGTCGACTATAATAACTGCGAGAAACACTTCTTGTGCTCCCGTAGTAACTTACGGACTCGAATCTTGGTAGAGGTATTTTGAAAAATAATTTGGTAGTTATTCCTATGTCCACAAGGCATAACTGTACTTCTAAGTAGGATAAAATTTTATTCATTCTAGTGAACGGTATACTACCTGCAGTGATTCTGAATAGCTATGTACTTTTGGTCCTTACGCGATAACCGACGGGCCAAGAGGGTAAGGGTTGAATAAATGTACTGGCAAATCGTGAAGTCGTCGATGAAGTCACAGGAGGTTTCTTGACGCTTATAAATGAGAGAAACACTTTTTATGCTCTTTGTAATAATTTATGGATTTGCAAAGTGCTGGTGGGAGTATTTTAGAAAATAATGTGTTTGCTGGTGGGAGTATTTCAAGAAATAATTTGTTATTCACTCTCCACAAAGCATCACTACACAGTATGAAACGAACTGGGATGTTAGGGGGTATCACAAAATAATTGGGAGCCATGTTTCTTTAGGTGTAACTGTTGAATTAAATCTTTACACAACAATTTTATGCTATCCTGAAATCTTAAGGGTTCATTGACGGTTATGACTAGAAAAAATACTTCTTGGGTTCCCCGTTGTAGCTTATGGACTTGCTAATCCCTGTTAGGGTATTTTAAAGAGTAATTTGGCAGTTTTCATTATCCAAAAAGCATCACTGTTCCTTCCGTTGAAGTAAAAATATGTTTCTCTAGTGAGCGGGAAATCTGGTATTTTTTCTCTTGAATTAGCAATCTGCCTTGGATATTGCATTACAGCCTACGGAATAAGACGATAGGGGTAAATAAAAACTAGTAATCAGTTTTCTGGCAATATTATCTGTTTCGAATATGACTACACGGTAGAAGGACTGTACGAATAAGAACGCTGCCAAGTCTTTGTAAGATTCTTCCCCATATGAAAAATGCGCGAAAAATATATAAATGTTATTGAAATTTCATGAAGTCATTTATAAAATTATGAGAAATTCCTTCACGATTTGAACTGATAGAAGCACTTTTGGGGTGCCTGTAGAAACTGTAAAACTTGTGAAATCGTGGTAGGAGTACTTTAGAAAATATCTTCCGCGTATCCAGTAGCCAACCAACTCGAGTTTAAAACATATACGGACGTGCTTACCGCTTTCTGCACCAGCAGGATTTTTTGATCTGTAAATGAGACTGAAGTGTTAAGATTTATCTAGAACCAAGCGTAGAGATTTCGTTGGCTCCCAAAGTGTCCGACTTCGCTGTTGCCTCCTTGTGTAGTAAGGTTTATGGAGGTACAGGATGAGAAAAATTTCATTTCTTTTGGTTTTGACATGGTAGTCGATGGACTAGGATGGTAAGGCGCCCAGAAGAAGAACTCTGGTTAGTTCTTATAAGAATTGCCCCGAATTTCTAGATAAGAATTGTTCTTATAAGATTTCTCTCAAATGATGAGCTTTGAAAAATTTTAAGTCATATATTGAAGTAATCTATGAAATTCCAACAAGTCCCACGTAATGATTAGGGAAATCTCTGTGCCGTCGTAGTATTTGAGGGCTTGCGTAGCCCTGGTAAGGTGTCTTAGAATTCTGTTTGATAGTGTATGTCCGTGGACGTAACTGATTCCCTTATGTGGGGTAATTTCTAGCTTGTAGTAAGCAGAAAGTCTGCAATTGTTCTGGAATAGCAGTCCACCTTTGGTGATTTCTCGGTAGCCGACGGGCTGACAGGGTCACTAGAAAAATTGGTAGTCAAATTTCCGTCGATTTTCTTTTGAAATGATGAGTTTCAAAAAAAAACTATGTCTTGCAAGAAATCCTAATATGTATCATAAATATACCCAGTGATGTAGAGTGATGTGCAAAACTCTTGTAAAACTTGATGTGCAAACGCTCCTGTATAGAGTAAGGTGCGGGTTCGAGTTCCGCGTGACGCGAAAGTTTTGCACATTGCTCTACATCACTGGGTATATTTATAAAATCTTACTGCCACTAAAGCGCTCAATTAGAAATAATTCCTAATAAGTTTACTGACACTTTAATCAGAAAGACACAATTTTTGTACTCCTAATAGAAATTCGTATTTGGAAAACCCAAGTGGAGATATATCAGAAATCAGTTTGATAGTCATGCTATGTCTACGAGTCACAATTGTGTCCACTATGTGGGATGAAAATCTTGTTTTTTGTAGTGAACAGAAAACTCCGTAATGTCTAAAAATGACAATCAGACTCTAAATCTGTGCCGTAGCTCATGGAGTACGATGGTATCACAATATCTTTGCAAATAATGAGTTCTTACTAATGTAACAATTGATGCGCTCTCACTAGTAGTTTGCAGGCTTGCAAAGTCATTGGAGGGATAATTTGGAAAAAGATTTGATAATTGTTTCATGTTCACAAGATTTGAGTGTCCCCCTAATGTGGAGTATAATATTTATTTATTGCAAAGAAAAATGTAACTTAAACGTCTCTACAATTGACGGTTTGGTCTCCAAACGATAAGCGGCTGACTAATTAGGGAGGGGTATCGCAAAATAGTAGTCAAACTTTTTGTAGGTCTTTCTTTCAAGATTTTATGTACAACACGTAGAGGCATTCTTGAAATCTCAAGAAGTTTGTTGTTCATTTGGAATGAGAAACATCTATTGGGCTCTATTAGTAACTTGCGAACTTGATAGTTATTCATCGTTCAAACAGCAACATTTTCTTCCATCTGGAGAGAAGTGATATAATTTTCCATTTCTTCTAGCGAGCGGAAAATTTCGCAGCATTTTTATATGGCAATCTGCCCTTGAATTTGTGCCGTAGTCGACGGAGTGATGGATGGTAGGGGTTTTACAATTTCTTTCGAATGACACGTTGTGGAAAATCACATTTACATGCCGGACAAGTAAAGTCACCCTTAAATTTTCAGTAGTTTTGTCGATGATCTTGACTGCGAAAAATGCTTATACGCGCGTTCTTGCTTACCGACTTGCTTGCAAATTTTCGGGCAGGGGTGCTTCAGGAAATCATTGCAGTCATCCATGTTCACAAAGCGTTACTGTTACTTCATGTGCAATGAGATATTTACTGTAGTGTACAGAAGGAGTGCATTGTTTCAAAATAGTGGTCGATTTTATTATTACACGATAGGCGACGAACTGAGGTAATACAAAAAATTTGGTGGGCAAATTTTTTTAGGCATCTTTATTGGTTGACGAGGCTTTTTGAATTTTATAGCTGTGCTAAAAAACTTGTATGGCATTCATAAAACCTTACGAAGTTAGTTGTTTAATATAAATAAGAGAAACACTTACAGGGCTGCCAATAGTTACTTGTGGGCTTCAAATACCGTGGTAGGCGTTTCCTCTTTATGTAGGAAAACTTCCATTTTTATAGCAACCTGAAAAGCAAAATGCTTTTGGTTTTTTACACGGTAGCAAATGAACATAGATGTCAAGGGTACCATATGAATTTGGTACTCAAGTATCTCATAAATATTTCGTTCAAATGATTTTGAGAAGTATCATAGTTACATTTCGCATAATTCGTCCAGTCAGGAAATCGTAAGAAGTTTGATGGCGCTTATAATTGGGAGAAGTACTTATAGGGCTCCGAATAGTATACTTGCAGACATGCAAAACTTGTTAGGGGTATTTCGTGAAATAATTTTGTAGTTACCACTATTTGAATAGCATTGCTGTTTTATTCATGGCAGTGAATTTCTATTTCTTGTAGTTAACGGAAAATCGCGTAATGTTTCAAAAATGGCACTTTGTCTGCGATTTTACAGTGTTGTCGACGGACTAAGAAGGTAGGGGTATCACAAAAACTTATACTTATAATCGGTTAGTATAATTTTTTTCAAATATGGCTTTTCGAAAAGTCATGGTTATTTGTGTGATGATTTGTAGGGTTTTTGATGAAATCTTCGAAAAAGTGAAATTTTAGAAGTTCGAAAGTAGTGAAATTTTTGAGAAAGGCTGAATTTGTTAATTAGAATTGAAATGAGGCCAATTGTTCTGAAACAACTAGTTGAAAACGTTAAATTATGTCTAAATTAAGCGTAATGTTGTCATTGCATTCTTGTTAAATGGTGTCAAAAGTTGACTTTAACATGGTAGTCGATGCATTGAGATGATGAGGGTGTGCGTCCATAGGTGTCAAGTTTATTGACAATCTAGTTTTAGTCTTGAAGCTATAGTTGGCGTTCTAAGGTGGTAGGGATGCTACAAAAATTATTAATCAATAGAACCATTTGCCAAATTCAACAATTTTATTGACGCTTACAACTGGGGGAAATACTTCTTGTGCTTCCTGTAGTGATTAGGAGATGAAATTTGAAATGCCATCTTTTGAATTTAAGCAAAAAGATCTCGTTTGTTCGTGTCAAGGAACTTTATAAAGCATTGCCGCTGTCTCCTTGTGTAGTAAGCAGGATTCATGAATATAGAGTCTGGATGAATTACCACTTTTGATTTTGACATGGTAGTCGACGTACTAAGTTGGCGAGGATTTCGAAAAGAACGCAGTGTGGTTTTTAGAATGCTTTTCTTCGAAGTGATGGTTACACGGTGAATATATGTTTGGTAACTCGTCAAGTTGGACTTGCAAAATCCTGCAAAAATAATTTGTTAGTTATACGTTTCCATCTAATACCATTATATAATAAGTACTTTAAAACTCCGTCATCTATTCGCTAGACAATCTATGAACTCATACTACGAAGAGACTTGCTCATCACTGCGTACATCTCCTGAAATTTGATCTCATGATAGAAATTTGAAGTGCCAAAATCTATCTGAATCAGACGTGGAAGCCTCTTTAGTTCGTGCAAATGTCGTCCATCACTGTTGTGTGCTTCTTCATGACGCTGTGTGTGAGATAATTTCCATTTCTTTAGGTTTTGAAATGGTGACCGACGACAAAGATTGGTGGGGTTTCAGAAGAAAAATGTTCTCAAGTTTCGCAGCGTACTTCTTTCAAATGATTACGCGATTTAGTGGCTCGTAGTATCTCGAGATATCTGAAGAAGTTCATTTCTAATAATAACTGAGACGAACACTTGTAATATTCGCCGTATTAATTTGAGGATTTCCAAACCATGGTAGGGGTGCTCTAGAAAGTAACTTGGTTGTTATGTCTCGATCTAAGGCACTGTACTAGGTGCTGTGAATTTCTAAAATTCTTTTTCTACTATCCAATTGCTAGACAGCGTCTGAATTCATATCATATATGGACATATTCACCGCTTTTTACTGAAGTGTTAAAATTTATGTAAGATTTACAGTCGACATCTCATTGGTTTTGCAAAATTTTTACAGAGCATTTTTGTTGCATCCTTGTGTAGTAGAGTTCGTGACGTTGAAGGTTCACATAACTTTTTATTTCTTTGATGACGTAGCGGCCGGCGGATACGGATCATAAAGGTGTTAGAGAAAAAAGCTGTCCAGTTTCTCTAAGATTTCCTCCAAAATAGTCAATATGCGACAATTACATGGGCGGCAACTCCTAAGGTCTTCAACTCCTAAAGCCCCTCGTAGAATTCTAGTTTCGCAAAATTCCGGTAGGGATATTACGGGAATTAATTTGAGTTACTCTATCTCCATAAAGCACAAGTGTTCCATTCAAGTGGAGTAAAGTTTTTAATTCTTGTCATGAACGTTAGGCATGTAATGATTTCAAAATAGCAATCTACCTTTAATATTTAAACGGTAACCGGCAGACTGAGATGGGTGGGGTACCATGAAGAAATTGGTAGTCAGATTCCGTGGTTATCTCTCTCAAGTGATGAGTTCTTCAAAAAATATCGTAGTTACAGTTGGACATCTCCTAAAATCATCATTGTAATCGTTACAAGTTCTTGACGATGATAATCGAAGGAAACACTCAAAGGGCCCCACTTAGTAATTTATGGACTTAATAATCCCTGGAATAATTTAGAACATAATTTGGTGGTTATTTATTGTTCAAAGAGGATTACTGTTCCCTCAGTGTGAAGTAAATTTGTATTCCTCATAGTGAGCGAGAATTTGCGTAATGTTCAATTTGGCAATCTGCCATTGAATGTGCACGGCATCTCATGGACAAAGATGGTAGGGGTATCACAGAGAAATGAGACTTGAACTGTCGTAGACATTTCTCTCAAATTATGAATTCTCCAAAAAAATATTTGAGTTATGTGCAGACCAACATCCAAAGTTATTCATAGTTTTTAACGCAACGCATTTTTTTATGCAAGCAATCTGCGGAATTACATGCTCGTGGCCTCTGACAAAGAGCTCTGTTACGTTACTGTGACGACATAGCGTAGTCACATTAGAACTTGCAAAATCATGATAGAGGTGTTCTAGAGAATAATTGGGTAGTTCTACGTCTCCGTCTAATGACATCAGAATATGTCTACAGTTAAATTCGGCTTCTTAACTGGCGGCCAACTTATGAACTCATAGATAAATGGACTTTCTCACCGTTTCGTGCACCCACAGACCTAACAATCTGAAGGTGAAAACTGAAGTCCTACTTTTAAAAATAGGAGCTCGCGTTTATTCCTGTCATTTATTGTGAAACTCCATTATCCGTAAAATGGCAGTGTGGCTTGTCAGCTTCGTATGCAGTTCAAGAACGAATTCAATCGGTGTTTCTTCAATTAATGCTTATCGATGTCATCAGATCACCCGAAGTGGATCTAATATGTTTAGTGCGTCAAGGAGTAACAGAATCAGTCCTTGAGCAGTATACATGTACGGGAAATTGTAACCTAGTTGATTCAGAATCAGTCTCATTGTTAACATTATTGCGTTTGATTTGCTATCGCTTAATCAACGTGAAAGAATCTCTTTCTACTTTTTGTCGTTTTTCTTTTGGATGTTTTTAGGTAAATGAGGCCAGCAGTAGGTCATCTCATGTCCTTAGTTACCTAGCAGATCTGTTTTGGACTCGCGTTTTCGTTGTAGTGGTTAATTGAAAGAAAAAGAAAAAGTAAGATAGTTCAACAACATGAATGGATGTTTTCAACTTCCAAAAGGTGGGTTGTGTTTGTACTGATCTCCCATCTTTTCTCCTCTGTGGCTTTCCATTTCAGGTATTGCACATTCGAAGGAAGGCTAAAACCACGAGAAGCAGCTGAAAAAGATACGGCGCAGATTATACTACGAAAAATAGGAGGATCCGAGTCGTAGTCGAGCCGTTGATGATTTCAACCGAACCGCTGGCGTCAACTCATCTCTTGACTTGCTTCAGTGAGCCAGGATTTCGAATGAGGTAGACGAACTTTTAGTAGTGGTTATTTTACGAAAATCTTCGAATATAGTAGTGCTAATTTGTGACAAATTCTGAAGCACCTATTTAAAGCATCACCTATTCAAGCTATTGTGATTTGCAAACGAACTGAAAATGCTCATCGTCCAGTAATTTCTTGCTTATGTAGATCACTGTACATACATATCGAGCAATTCGGTGAAAATTTGTATCCAAACAGCCAGTAGATGTGGATCACATTTTATTTGTGTGAACCAGAAGTTGTAGATCACTAGGCTTCTAAATCTAGGTAAACGAATACATTAATAGTGTCATGGGATTGAAAAATTCTATAAAGACATCTTAAACCCATAGCTACTGAGTGTCACGAGCGCCAGCCATTGTCCTGCTTCTGAGTGGTTCGTTTACTAGAAAGTGTTAATGCAACGTGGATAGTCCATTTTTGCATATCATGTAAATGATGCGAAGCGTGCAAATGACAAAGCGCAGAGAATTATGGGGACTTTAGGGATGTTCGTGACGGTTATTCGGAATTGTTTTTGCGTTGAATGGAAGTCTTACGCTGTCATTACATAGTTCAGAAAACATCTACTTTCAGATCATGATGCAAACTTGTTCGAAAAGGATTCACTTCACCGCAGTTCGTCCGCCTGTGTACATACATTAAGCAACGTCTAAAACGTGAACGCTTCACCTCACCACAATTTGAAAACATCGTCTAAAACGCTTTACCTTGACTGTGTATTGAATTTAGGATTCAACGAATAATCAGTTCAAATGAATGTATTTGTGACGTTGATTTCACAACAAGTTCGATTGATAATGTATCCGAGTGCAATGAAAGTGAATAAGTAATCGTTCTCTTATCATTTGTTACATCTTGGCATACTCACAATGGCACAAAGAATTAGGAAAACAGATATGACAAAAAGGAGACTAAGTTTAAGCAAGTGTATATTCTCCAACATTGAGAAGGATTTCCAAACAAAACGTGAGACTCCACAATGGCCCACACTAGAGAAGTTGTGGAGTTGAGAACTTGAGAGTGCATAACAAAAAAAAAAAACTCCCTTCTAAGGTGACACGTCCGTCCTATCTTCCGGGTTGATAGCGAAGTGATTTCATGAGGTTTCAACAATGTCTTCTCTTCAAGACATAGTGGGTACGCTTGCAGCTGTAGTCAGTACCACGTTTTTCACTTGGAGGATCCTTGTGTTTTCCCAACGAGTCAATAGCCTTTCGGCTCCGCACGTCGCACTCTGCTAAACGCTTCGGCAAACATGTAATCAGTCCTCTCCTATTGCTGTAAAGGCTATTATCCCTGTTTTACTTAAAACCAACACTTTCGAAAAAGCGGTGGTGTCTCCGAATTTTCATCGTCAGTTCTCATTCAAATGTAGGATTTCATTCCGTCTCACTTACGTGAACTGTACTTCTAGCTCGCCACATTTCCTTCATATGGCTAAGATTCCAGCTTAACAACGATTAGTCTGGGTATTTTGGAGTATTCTTCATTGAATTCTGTGGTTTCAACAGGTTGGTCACTTCGTCTTATTCAATAAGAGCAGTATGGTTCCGAAGCAAGTGATCAAGTATTAAGAAAGAAGTCCATTATCCCTCGCAGAAATTCCTTTCTTTCTGTGGGCAACTACTAACTAATCATTCCACATTTCAGCGTTGGATTTTCTGAGTTAAGTTTCTAAAACCATAAGAGCGAAGAAGTTCAAAGAAGAACAAATGATTTTACTGGCAATTACCTGTTCGCACTCCCATATTATCTGCCCCAGTTTCGTCAAGGCGTTTTGCAATCATTACTATTTGGACAGCTATAACAGTCTCGTCAATTCTTTATCCTTATAACAAAGGAAGTTCTAATGAAGATTTTGTGGTCGTTGGAGTTGATCTAGCCACGCGGGACTTTTATTAGATGCTTCTGTATCGACTCCCGTATTGATAATCGTTTATCTTACAACGACACTACAACACCAGCAATAGGGTACGTAGGAGAGTTACAGACAGCCTGGACAACGAAATAATAGTGGGACGTATTGCCGAGCAGAAGCCCAAATATAACTTTCAGGTGCTGATATTCTGTAGCAGAAGTTTCGTGGAGATCTTGTGTTGTTTGACTTGATTTAGCTACGCGAGAATTTTATTAGTCACTTTTGTATCAGACTTTTCGTATTGGATTATCGTAAAACTCTACAACAACACTACAGCACCAGCAATAGGTTGTACAGGATTACAGATAGCTTAGACAACCTAATAACATTTGAGCAAATAACCAAGCGGGAGAGAGAGTTTAGATTTAACTTCCAGTCATTTAAAAGTAGGTTTATGGTTTTAATGGAACAAAGACAAAGCTAAGGGTGGAGAATCCTGATCAGTAAAGAACACACATTCACCAATATTTCACATGAAAAGAAAATTACCAAGATAGGCTCAGTTCCGGGACTAATTCATAAGTGCAAAAGAAGGTCATTTGTGTTATGGTAGTCACGATAGTGTTTTGATCAATTACAATAAACAATATCTAAAGTACACCGAAAGTTCACTCGTCTTTCAAGGCTTAAACATAGACTTACGAAAGTAGAATCATGAATCAACGTGACTGGAGCGTACAAGTTGATGAATTACACTCGGAAAGAGATAGACAACATTCGTTTTGTCATGCAGAGTGTTGTATATACTCCTACCTTCTCTCTTCTGAAAAGGAGTGCAGTCTTGAGTGGCATGAGAATAGCACGTTTAATGAGCTACTCAGAGGGAGCTTGGTGGGATGGGGAAAAAAGTAAAGGAAAGAAGGGAAAAAAGAATAACAAAATGGACCTCAAACAAGGTTTATAAGTCGTCGTCGCGGTCTTCATATTGGGGTGGGGGTAGTTTGGATGTGGGATTTCCATTTGTGCGCCAAGGAGTTCATTTGTCAGATCGTGGATTGTTTCTGGTGTATAGGATTATCCTTGAGGTGCTCTCGAGGTGGCGGATATTGTTCTGGAGTCGCTCGAAGTGGACTTCTCATTTGGTGAACGCGAGGAGAGCTTTTTGGTTTACTGTGAGGTCTCGGAATTGACTCGGATGCTCCAGTGCCAGAAAAGTGCGCTCATAATGTTCCGCTAGTTGATGAATTATCTTCTCCGTATTGGCTTAGTCGTGTCGTTCTTTCTACCGTTTCCTCTATTTTTCCATTTGCAACGGATGGGGTCAGGGACACTGCTACACCGTACTGCATGTCAGGCCAGAGCGGTAGGTTGGTTGAATTCTTGCTTTAGATCAGAAGGGGTCTGTTTGAGACGGCCAAATGGCACAGTTAGTCGATAGAAAGCGAGGATAGGCGACTGTGTAGGTTAGTAGTCTTAGCAAATGATTATGAATGAGCGTGGATCAAGTGTTTTCTAATATTTCGTGACGCTTTGTTATGTCGGTGAGGAGCGTTGGGTCAACATGTTGTTGATTCTTGGAGGAAGGTTGATGTGCAACATACTCAATCAAGCACTTTCATAACCAGAGCAGAACAGCTTGCGTACAGCCGTGATGTTGTTTACGGCCTGCGAGATTCTATGTTGACCAATCGCTCGCAGTCTTGCATGGACGAGGACTGTGGGTAAAGGGCGGGGCCGCGTGACCGTGGATTTGTTTTGCAGTAAGTCAATAGGTCTCAGTACTTCTTCTTGTGGTGAATGCGAGTCAATGTACAAGAGGCGTCTTGTATTGAGAAGAGTCTCTCATAAAAGCCTCCTTGCCGTGGAGCAAATGGCGTTATATGTTGCCACTGTAGTTCATACTTTGCAACTATTCTTTCCAACTGCGGATCGTTCTGGATACATTGCAGGCGCTTGTTTAGAATTGTTTCGGCTAATATGAATCTGGGAGCGCTATCGCTTGTGACCGAGGTGAGTGTTTCCCTTATGGAGGAGAAGCAGCTCATGAACACAAGAAATGCAAGAAGTCAGAAATGATATCAAGGTGCATTGGCCTCGTTACCGTGCATGTTATCATGCCTGTGTATCATTTACTCTCTAAAGAGCCTGGTTGGCTGATTATTAGTGGACTGAAGCAATCAAGGCCAACATGTTCAAAGGGCCGTAACTGCACGACACTTCGGCACGGTAGGTCACCCTGCTCAGGATATTTGCACTGCAGGTTATTATATCGTTAACAATGCATGCACAAGCGTAGGATTTGTGTTGCTCATGCTCGTGACTTTAGAAATCCAATATTTTTCAGGAACACTTCACAACGTATGACCTATTCTTGGGTGACCAGTACCGTGAGAATCTCGAATGATAGCTTGGGCCAGCCAAGAATTTTGAAGTACTAGTAACGAATTTTTGGTTTCCTTGTTTATGTTACTTCGTCCAAAACGCTCAAAGCAGCGTTAAGCCTTCCTCATTGTGCTTAACATTCAGATGTGTCACGGACTGAAGTATGGAC
>JAHQIW010000343.1:0-21024 GCA_019055375.1 Parelaphostrongylus tenuis
GCAACAATTTCTAGCACTAGCGAGTTTACCACAGTCTGTAAAAAGTTGACGATTTCTGTGTTTATTAAAATTCTCACAACAGTCTCCCACTTTGCGCAGTATGCTTCTGAAGTATATTCTACAGCGAATATCAGCAACTTAACAATACCTGCAAAACCACTTAATGTATAACTGCATTGCAGAAACACAATTCATTGCCTGGGAAGGAAAGCTGGATATACCGACAACTCTAATAAAAAGCAATTTGCTAAAGCAATGATAATTTGTGATTCCTGCACTACGCTAATTATCCTAAAATGCGACCGATCTTTCTCGTACATAATTCTTCCACAATTCATAAGTTTCTTACTCTTTTCGCATAAATCAACTCTAAATGATCACAATTAAACGACTGTCAGATAATATCTTTCGTTTTGAATGTTTTCACAAGACCACGCTCGAATTTCAGCATATTCATTATGCTCAGCTATTATTTGAGCCAACATGTCATGTCATTTGTTATAGCATTGACTCAAAGAAGATGGGTACCGCCCAAATGATGAGAACGTCATGGTCGAAGCACGTTTTTCGGGCTCTATAAATCAACTCTATAACGGACCACGTGACATGTTGGCTCAAATAATAGTTACGAGATATGACAAATAATAGTAAAATTAGACGGTAGCCAAGTGGATAGAAGTGTTGGGCGCGGCTCGCCACGTATGTGAACGTATATGTCAGACGGTCGTCAAGAAGAATAAATCTTCATGCCAGCGAGGAGACGAAATTAATGCTATAGGCACTGGGATTCTCACATAAAAAATAAAGTACTGTGATACGGGCCAAGTGAGGTATCACCTGTATCACCTGTCGTCCCGTTGATCGTCGAGTGACTCGAGCGGGTACCAGCAACTCTTCCATTTTTCCCTATCGCGTGCAAGAGTAGCCCAGTGGGTCCTCCTTGCTCTAGGAATTCGCTGAGCATCATATCTTTCTTCCATCGCTTTCGTGAAGAAATCGGACCAACGGGTCAGTGGTCTTCCTTTAGAGCGCTTGACGTCCCGAGGAATCCAGTCGGTAACGGCTCTCGTCCATCGGTTGTCGTTGAAGCGCATCACGTGTCCGGCCCACCTTATTTTCGATATCCTGGCGTGTAGAACGGCGTCTCTGATTTTCGATCGTTGACGTAGGTCGGAAGTTCGGATCCTTTGTCTCATTTGCGAAATACGAGATACTCCTAGCATCGACCTTTCGACTGCGCGTTCGATAACGGCAAGTGATCTTTCATCCTGCTTACGTAGCGACCAGGTTTCTGCTGCATACGTTAGGGCAGGGATAATTGTCGAGTCGAAAAGGTGGGCACGGAGTCGGATGTTCTTTGTCCTCTTCACTACATCTTCGATGCTCTTAAACGTTCCCCAAGCCGCTCGTTTCCTCCTGCTCAACTCTGGGGCTAGGTCGTTCCTCATGTTGATTTCACGACCTAGATAGATGTAACTGGAGCATTCGGAAATTGTCGTTCCGTTGAGCGTGAATGGGGCATTAGAAACCCATCCGTTCCTCATGAACATTGTTTTCGTTAGATTCAGTTGAAGACCGATCTTTCCACAGGCGTTATCGAAATCAGTCAACATTCGTTCCGCTTGGCTGATGTTTGGTGTTATGAGAACGATATCGTCAGCAAAGCGAAGATGGTTTAATTGTCGACCGTCAATTTTCACTCCCATTTCGTCCCATTCTAATGTTCGCATGACGTTTTGTAGGGTGGCAGTGAATAGTTTTGGCGATATTGTATCGCCTTGTCGAACCCCTCTTCTTACGTCAATGGTGATATTGTTGTAGAATGGAGATATTCTGGTCGTGAAATCTTTATAAAGCTCACGAAGGATCATTATGTACCGAGTAGGGACGCCCTGGTTATCCAGAGCCTCTATAACCGCTTCTGTTTCCACTGAATCAAAGGCTTTTTTCAGATCGATAAAAGTGAGACAGAGTGGTTGTTTGTACTCTCGCGAAACTTCAATGAGTCTTGTGATCGTGTGGATGTGGTCCATGGTACTAAATCCTTTTCTGAACCCTGCTTGTTCGCATGGCTGTCCTTCGTCCAGTGTTCTGTCAATCCTGTTCAGGATGACTCGAGTAAAGAGTTTATAGACAACGGACAGCAAGCAGATTGGGCGATAATTGCCTATGTCGTGAAGGTCTCCCTTTTTGAACAACAATACGGTCTTGCTGGTTTTCCATTGAATAGGGACCTTGCATTCTGACAGGTAGCGAGTGAAGAGCCGAGCCAGGGTGTTGATGAGAACTGGCGGCAGATTCTTCAGGTGTTCTGGTCTAATCCTGTCTGGACCGGGTGTTGTTCTGTTTTTCACCGACGATATAGCATGTCGGATTTCGGAAGGAAGGACCGGTGGAACGACATATTCGTCCTCTTTCAATTTATATGACGGTAAGAGAACATGGCTAGCGAAGAGATCCGAGTAGTACTGGTGGATGATTTTCTCCATAGCCCTTCTGGAAGCTGTAAGTGTCCCGTCAGGGTATCGGAGTGCAATCATCTTGGTCTTATAGTTGGCGAAGCCTCGCTGGGCTTTGCGAATGCTCTTCCCAGCTTCTGCAGCTTCTGCCATAACTGCTGCTCTTCTCTCTTTAAGGTCTTCTTTTATCGCTTCTCTGCATCGTTTCGCAAGTTCGGACGTAAGGTTTCGGTTGCCTGCGGCTCGTGCGATTCCACGTTGACGTATGACGTAAGTGAGGTACAAGAATAAAAATGATAGTGAGAGTTGTAGATAACCTAGTATCTCACGCACTGTATAATATCATTTTTGTAGAACTAATCGTTGTTTTCCAACTCCGTACTACGATAAAAGCTACCTTTGCAGCTAGCCGGCGTAAATAGAGAATGCTCCTATTGCTGGTGCGATAGGCGCTCTCTCTTAAGTCTTTTGTGAGACTGTTGCATCCTGAATAAAATCATGTCTTACACCGGTCGTGCACCTTTACTACTACTTCGCTGGAAGCACGAAGGTAGCTCTCTAATGAATCCAGTTATAAATAAGAAGAATTTTATTAACCTCTTCCATATGAAAAGTTAACCAAAAATTGAAAGAATGGAAATGAAGCAGAAAGATTCTAGGCGAAGCAGTTGTAGGATGTGATGAGAACCCTTCTCAAGCAAAAGATGGATCTATAAATACCGCTGGAAGAACAGCAGCGGAGTTCGCTACAGAGCGCCTGCAACGGTTAGCCACATCTGCCTGTTCTTTTCACAGTAACATGTCGTATCAATGAGGAGCATGGTTGAGCCCGTCGATCACAATTACTACGTTGTGAAGAATATTTCTTTACAACAGCCTAGAAGCACGCAGACCTTCTGGAGTAATAGATGCCCAGATGACTAATCGTGACTCATTATGGCGTTTGTTTCGGCAGAGAGGGATAAATGTGGAACAAAAGCCGATATTCAGTATTTGAAATTGATGAGCATAGAAGAGCTTATTAACGAGGCAACGACGTTTACCGACGTCATGGTGGCTTCGGCTTTTGCACAGTCCGAAGGAGTTAAATTTGCACACTATCTACGCACCGCCGACCATCCTTTTGCACACCGCTCTTTCTACGAATGAATCCGTAATGCAAACCATATACGAGCTTTCAACAGAGCACGAAAGGACCACAAACATATACGGCTTCTCCAATGGGCAGGTTATGGCCCTCTTAAAAGAGTGCCTAAACTGCTCAATCTTTATATGGTCCGGGACCTATTTTGCTTGAATCAGAGAGCTGGCAATGCAATAACGACTAGCGCCAACACTTTCTATAGCCTTTATGACTAAAGTTGAGAGCCCAATAAATGATCTTTGGCCGTTACTCTACTGTAGATACATAGATGATTGCTTTGTCGTCTGTTCAACCCAAGAGGAGATGGAGAAATGCTTTGAGTTGCTGAACAATCAGTCAGCGTACATAAGGTTCTCTCGCGAAACTTCAATGAGTCTTGTTACCGTGTGGACGTGGTCTATGGTTCTAAATCCTTTTCGGAACCCTGCTTGTTCATTTGGCTGTCCTTCGTCCAGTGTTCTGTCAATCCTGTTTAGGATTACTCGAATAAAGAGTTTATAGACAACGGACAGCAAGCAGATTGGGCAATAACTGCCTATGTCGTGAAGGTCTCCCTTTTTGAACAACAATACGGTCTTGCTGGTTTTCCATTGAATAGGGACCTTGCATTCTGACAGGTAGCGAGTGAAGAGCCGAGCTAGGGTGTTGATGAGAACTGGCGGCAGGTTCTTCAGGTGTTCTGGTCTAATCCTGTCTGGACCGGGTGTTGTTCTGTTCTTCACCGACGATATAGCATGTCGGATTTCGGAAGGGAGGACCGGTGGAGACGACATATTCGTCCTCTTTCAATTTATATGACGGTAAGAGAACATGGCTAGCGAAGAGATCCGAGTAGTATTGGATGGATGATTTTCTCCATAGCCCTTCTGGAAGCTGTAAGTGTCCCGTCAGGGTATCGGAGTGCAATCATCTTGGTCTTATAGTTGGCGAAGCCTTGCTGGGCTTTGCGAATGCTCTTCCCAGCTTCTGCAGCTTCTGCCATAACTGCTGCTCTTCTCTCTTTGAGGTCTTCTTTTATCGCTTCTCTGCAGCGTTTCGCAAGTTCGGACGTAAGGTTTCGGTTGCCTGCAGCTCGTGCGATTCCACCTTGACGTATCAGCTCGAGTGTCTGCGGAGACAAGCGTCTCTTCGTGACCTTAGGACTCTCGGCTTTTTAGCGCTAACGTGAAGATATTCAACGAGTCGATCGTATTCTTCGTCGATGTTGTCGACAACGGTATCTTCCCAAGAGCCGACTAATGATTTGAATACATCCCAGTTTATGGTAGTTCTGGGACTTCGTTGTTTGAATTTAGCGGCTTTCTCTCCTCTCCTCGAAAATCGGAACGTTGCGCGAAGGAGGCGATGGTCTGATCCCGTGTAGAACTTAGGAACAACAGCGACATCGGTCAGGCAAAACCTTCGATTTACTATGATGTGATCTATTTCGTTATGGTACTCTCCATTGGGAGACTCCCACGTCCATCGCTGAGAAAGAGGCTTTTGGAATTGCGAGTTACCATGGATGGTTTGGGTCGTCATGATAAACTTAGATAGCCTCTTCACCCTGTTCATTCCATTCTAGTCCGTGGGTCCCTATGTGACGTTCTTCAAACGTTCTTCTAGGTCCAATTTTTGCGTTGAAAATCTCCGACAATGACCTTGAAGAATGTATGATCTTCTCTGAAGAATTTTTCGAGGTCCATATAGAACGCTTCGACTTCGTCTTCGTCATAGCTTGATGTTGGTGCGTAAGCAACGAAGATGGTCAAAGCCGGCATAGAACCACATCGTTTCAACCGTAATCGTCCGATACGGGTTGTTGGTTGTTCAAACGAATCAATACTATTCAAAGAAAAATGAAAAAAAAACGGTGAGCGTTTTCATAAAGCGGTTTACTATGATCACCAAAATTTGTCAATCAAGCTTTCTCTCTAGGGTTATGAAAGTATTTACCTGACCACTCAGTGAGCTTATTTGACTAGGCTTTAAAGAATGCGGAATCGCAAGTCACTATTGTGCCGAAAAATGACAGTTTTGAGTCTGGTCATGCAACAAAAGAAACCGGAAAAAACCAAGTGGATAATGTACCTGATTTTTCGTGAATCTTCCATATACTACGCTTGTTGTTTTCAACGTTCCATTTTCACAGATATGTTAACCTTATCACTTTTACTGGAACCTTTTCTTCGTTCATTTTCCCTGCTTCTTCGTTGTACTTTATATTTTTTATATGTTCTCAAGCGTGTTTCATTCCGCATAATCTCTTTGAAATATTCTAATGAACAAGTGCCCAAGTGTATCAGCGTTGTTTTGGATGGCTCCAATTTGATATCTTCAAACACCGTGATTTTGGTCTGGACCACTCCACTTGTACCGGTGACATGACAATTCAAATAATACCTCCCTTTTTTGCACTTTACAAAGAATGAAAACAAAATGTCAACCTCGTTTACAGCGACTAAAGCAATGATATGTTTAAATTATTTCTACAATGCCGATGATATTGTGAGCGATTAGGTAGGTAAAAAAATTCGAACGCCTGCTGCCTTCGACGGATCCATACACATTTGTTTTCGGCAAACACATGTTATTGTAGTCTGGACGAATGTTTAAAGCCTTATCGAGGCTGTTACGTCAAAACTATACATGTATTTCAGAGGTATCGCCCCCTTCATCAGTGGCGCAAGCCCCCACAGTGGAAGCTTTTCTCTAATCGTAAAGAACGAAAAGTTTTATAACAATAACTCTTCTACTGCCTACTCACTTACTTGAGTAAATTACCTTTTGAATCAATTGAAGACCAAGCAGTCCGCATGTCCCTTCTAGAGACTCGTGATTTGATGAATCGGAGTTCTGTACGTGCTTATAAATTGTGGAACATAGATGGTGAACAGTGCCTTGAGGCCACTCGTTCAATTGTTCTGCAGCCGAGTGCGGAGGCCACAGCGAACTTATTGAAAATGAACGCTGCCGGCGATTGCATGGTCACTTGTTAAATCAATTCTTTTCAACTTTCGTAGTGCAATACATCAAAATTTTTTATCAACTTCAATTTTATTTTCACGCATGAAATCAAACAAATACTCAGAGTCATCAAGTAAGGTTTTAAGGAAATACAAGGACTAAAAATTTCAGAATGAAAGTAGCAAATGAGAAGCGCCTATATAGTCAAAGTTCACTGTTCAGCCATTGTGAAAAACGAAGGACCGTGATCAATGGAGCGCTCTGACAGTTGCTTTTGAATGAATTGGCCGAATATTATCTCATGATAAATCAGTTCACAGATCACTCTAACAAAGTGGTAGGCCATCAAAGGCACAAGGGGCTTCCAAAGTTGCCGGTGGACGTGCTAACATGGACCATAGGGAACTGTATGCTTCCTTGATGTGCCTGTGGATTGAAGGACTGCATTACCTAATACCAGGCCAATCTGGAATGTAGATTCTTTTCTGTGGCGTCAAATTAGCCAAGCACGCTCAGTCAAGTAGTTGATATTTACACTGAGAAGCGGGTTTTGCCGAATTTGAAAACAAGCTCTTCACTGCCTCACGGGGGAGACTGGCGAGATATCCGTAAAAAGCAAGTCATCACGCTTGAAACTAAACACGCTATATGTTAAGCATAAAAATTGGATGAGAGAAAAAAGAGGAGACTCTTTTCGTGGGTCATCCACTTCGGGGGCGTGCTAAATGACGGTATTCAATTTCCAATTTCAAAAAAAAAAAACAAAAGAAGCAGGCCGAACACTCCTTCTAGAGATTTGTGATATCGCAAATCGGAATTCTATGCGTGTTTATGAACTGTAGAACATAGATCTGGTGAAGAGTGTTTGGCGGCCCCTCGCCCGATTATCCTGGAGTCGTGTACTGAGGACACGGCAAACTTATTGATGCTGAAGACTAACTGCGATTGTATGACCACTTGTAAGGTATGTTCCTTTCAACTATCGTAGTGAGATATATGTCTAAATTTTGGATTCGCTTAGATTTGAATGTGTTCATTTATTTAAACTAAGCCACAGTTTCACCAAACCGCAAATTCTGTCATTGCTGACTAGCAATTTGTAGTAATCGAACATAAATAGTATTTGCGTACGGGCAAATGGTCTGGTTCCAAAAATGGCCTCTCTGACTTGTCCAGACCGTATTGCGCTGCGGCAAGAATGAAGATGATTACCCTCGGTGCGATGAACGGTGATGTCGTATATAAGGAGGTCAATAGAATAGCGTCGTATCCCTGGCTGGTTTATTAATCTTGAATAACATTTGCAATTTCCGTAGTTGAGCAAGAACAGATCTCTCATCATTCTCGCACATGAAATCAAATAAGTACTCAAGAATAATGAACAAGGTGTTAAGATAGTTCGAAGAGTGAAGATTTCAGAATGAAAGTGACGAATGAGAAGCGTCTACAAGGTGAAAATTTAGTGCTCAGCTATTGCAAAAGACAAAGGCGTTGACCTATCGACCACTGGGGCAACTGCTTTTGAACGGAGTGGCCGATTGTTATCGCATGAAAAATCTATTAAAATTCTACCTTACAAAAACTCACTAGTTTCAAGCGCATGTGGCTTTAAAAGTTGCGGTTAGTCGCTCAAACATAAAAAAGGTAACTCTATGCCTCCCGGATGTGCTGGTGGAAGCGAGGGCTACCCTACCTATTATCAGGCAAATCTAGAATTTATATTCTCTTCTGTGCGTCAAATATGCCAAATACGTTCAATCAAAAACTGTAGAGCGGTTTTTGTGGTTATCGAAATCGGAAACAAATTCTTCCCTGTCCTCTTGCCTCACGGGAGCGACTAGCGACTTATCCATAAAAAACGGCTCTTCACCGTTAGAACACAACATATTATATGTTAGGCATAAAGTACTAGGTAGAAGAAAAAAGATAAAGCTCTTTGTTTGAACCAACCCTTTAGGGATGCGCTAAATATTCGTGCTCAACTTTTAGTTTTGATGTGAGTGAATGCGTATTTGACCTTAACAGTGAATGGTAGTGGCTTTCTGATGTATGAAATCATTTCATGATGCATCAAGTCAATCACAAGTGTTTTGCCACATCGACTTCGATGAAATGGAAGGTTTTGTGAGTTTTCGGCGCGAGATCGAAACATCGACCATTGAGTTATCAAGCGGTTTTATGTCGAAGGGAGCCTGCAATACAACGTGAAAAACTAGACATAACACAAAAATGTGTCTCATTTCTTGACCAAAAATCCCTCCTCTTCCCTTTCTCTCATAAGAGCCAATTGGAAATAAGCTGTCTAGTGAATACACATACAAGCCCTATAGCTTAAAATGAACTTTATTGCTTGTGCACGAGTCATGTCAAATCCTGGCAATCCATGCAAGACTAATTGGCCGGTCCACAGGAAATTGTTCAGAACATGCAGAAGAGGAAAGCTGTGAGTATTCAAAAGAAGCAGTTTACTAGAACACTCTAAAAGTTGTTCATCAAATTTCTTTTTCTGGGACTATGTAAAGCAGTTGTTCCTCCCAACAACTGCTATTTCCTTTTGCATCGTACATATACCTACTATAGATATTACAACATTATGTTAAATTTATCGAATAAGCATAACATGGTATCCTGTGGACATTGCCTCAGATAATCGGAAGGCGACTTGATTAGCGTGTTTCTGGGCCCGAGATCGCGATGTAGCCGGGACATTGCCGATGGCGGACACCTGTGAGACTTTCAGTGAACGCGGCTTTTCTTCACACGCTATGAATTGTATTGCTGCAATACAACTGTACATTAGATAGGGGTGTGTACATTGTTATGTTGTTGATAAGGACAATAAAAAATGTTCCAGAAGTGTTCTGTGTATACTGTCGGGAGAAATTTGATAAAAGTACCAAAAATCGTCAGCTTCTTGCACACTGTGGTAATCTCGCTAATCCCAGAAACTGTAAGAAAAACTACTGATGCCATAAGTGTTCCCTTTAGCAATGCAAAAATTACTACATTCCATCAAATCAAACTATTAATGATCACTCCTTATTGGATGATCAAGCAAAATTCTTTTTATTTAACCGCAGTTCACGGGCGGCATTAACTAAAGGCAAGACGTCAGAAGATGGGTGATGGCAAACCAGGAGCGGGCGGTGGAAGGCTTAGAGCACGCGGCCTTCATAGGGTGAAATCAAGGTTCAAGTCAAGGATGACGAAAATGTTTTTGCACATTACTCTACATCAGTGGGATCACTATTTACATGTAACAAATTTCATATGCCTTCTAGAAGAGAATATGTGTACGGATCGTCTCCGAAATTTTAAGCTCTCAAATGTTTTCATTTCCCAAATGTTCGCGATATTCGAAGCACTGAAGAAGTAAACTGCACAATTCCGCTTTCCTCGCCATAACTGTACTTTATGGCTTCGAAGATGAAGATGAAAAGAAGCGGCAAGCATCAGTGAAGTGCGGTCACATAAATGCAAGATAAGTGCCATTTTTTCATTTAAGCAATCAAAAGGTAAGGCATGATGTAAAACACATTGATTATCATAACATTACAATAAGTGGAGAAGTCCAACAGGAAGTTGTCGCATTTGAAAAGGTTTGAACGCAACCAGTGGGTAACCCTACTGTTGCCCTCTCGCACTTTAGGTCATCTATCTGAACAAATTGAAAACATTAGCACATTCAAGCAAATATATATGTATATATATATATATATCTCGAAATAAAGCACACAAATAAAGAACAACTAACATAGGAAAGATTCTATCAACAATCACCAATTTTGCGGATGTAGCTGATGATGACACCATGAGTAGATATGTATACAGTTTACCTGGTTTTCTCTGCTTCTATTATGATCAATTTCAAGATTGCTAATAACGATAATTATTCATCGCAACAGTGGCATTTGTTTCGGCGGCACTCTTATGCGCTTGGAAAGGTCTAATTCAATGGATGCGTACTCAGTTAGACACTTTCATACTCCCAAAAAAAATTAAATGAAGAACTTTTGGACTGTTCTAGTGGAATGCTTCTTTTGAACACTCACAGCTTTTCTCTTCCACAAGTTCTGAGTAATTTCCTGAGCACCGGTCAAACAGATCTGCATGGACTGTTAGGATTTGACATGACTCGTGAACAAATAATAAAGTTCAGTTTAAGCTATGGCGCTTGGTCATGTGTATTCAATAGACAGCTTACTTCCAATTAGCTCCTACGAGAGAAAGGGGGAGGGTTTTCGGTCAAGAAATGAGGCACATTTTTGTGTCATGTCTAGTCTTTCAGATTGTATCGCTGATTCGCTGCGACATAAAACTGCTCAATAACTCGATGATCGATGTTTCGATTTCGCGTCGAAAACTCACAAAACCTTCCATTTCACCGAAGCTGATACTGCAAAACACTTGCTTGAACGGTCAGCGGCACTGATTTGATACATCAGAAAGCCCCTACGAGTCATTGTTCAGGTTAAATTCGCATTCAGTCACCTCAAACGGAGCTAAAAACGGAAGGGGAATATTCAGCGCATCCGTGCAGGTTTGATCCAAGCAAGGAGCTTTCTCTTTTAACTTCCATCTAGTATTTAAAGCCTAACATATTACATGTTGAATTCCATCGGTGAAGAGCCGCTTTTTACGGATAAGTCACCAGTCGTCCCTTGATTAAGGTAGGAAAGGGAATAATTCATTTCCGAATTCGGCAGTGACAAAATCCGCTCTTCAGTGTACTTCCAAACTATTTGATCGAAGGTATTCGGCAAATTTGGCGCACAGAAGAGAATCTACATTCTAGATTAGCCTGATGTTAGGTAGGGCAACCTTCGTTCATTATCCTTGAGTATTTAATTAATTTCATGTACGAAAATCATGAGAGAACTGTTTTAGCTCTACTACTGAAACTGCAAATGCTATTCAAGATTGATAAACCTGCCAGGGATACGAAGCTATTTTAGCGTCCTACTTATATACGACGTCACCGGTCAAATCACGAACCTGAGCACTTCCATTTCTGCCGCAGCGCAATACAATTTGCACAAGTCAGCGGCGTCGTTTTTGGAGCTGTTCTTCCACTTGCCGTACACAAATACTACTTTTGCTCAACTATTACAACTGTTAGTTAATATTGACAGAGTTTAAGTTTCGGTGAAACTGTGGCTTAGCTTAGATAAGGAGAGGCGGTCAAAGAATAATCAAAAGCGACTCTGTGCTTTGCGAAGCTGCTGGTGGATTCAAGGATACCTACGACGGGGCTGATCTACGATGCAAATTCTTTTCTACGCGTTGATTTAGCCAAAAGCCTTCAGTCATGTGATTGGGAAGTACGCTGAATGGTACTAATTGTCACCTTCGGAAAACAAACCCTTTTCCTTCCAAAACGCGAGGCTGCAAAGCTGCGTTTTTTTGAACAAATCTTCACGGTAAAAACTCACCAAACTATTGTTCGGTACAAGAAGCTAGATAGAGAAAAAAGGATAGAACTGCCGGCTTGGATCAGTCCTTGTATTCGGAGACGCCATGTGGTCGTCTTTAAATTTACTTTGATTTGAGGTGCTTGAATACATACTTGGCCTTTACAATGACTCGTGGTGACCCACTAAATATTTCAAATCAAGGATGCTGTTCTTCCAGACAAGTCTGGTATCAAAATGATCCGGAGGGACAGCAGGCTGGTGACTCTTAAGTACAAGATCAAGATATCGATCGTCTGTTGATCGACCACGAGTGGGAATCTAAACTAACTGAATACTCCTTATGTGCAACATCCATCATGTGTTTACCAGAAAAAAGATATGTGCGTGGATCCCTTATAGACCATAGGTTCTTGCATGTAATTAATCTATTTAATTGTTCGCAATATCTTCGGCATTGTGGTGATAATTCAACACAACTTCACTTTCGCCAGCATAACCGAATTTGTCAGCTTTTTTCTACCTATATAGACGGCAAAAAAGGAACGTATGTGGAAGTGTTAGTGGAGTGTCAATCAATTAGTGGAAGTATTTGCGTCATGATATTTGACCCTTGATGGTCTGGAATACCCGTTAACAACAACTATCAGAGAAATGTTAGTCTCACTGCTAAACTCAATCAAGATATAGAGGCATTGATTAAGCCCAAGTACTTCCTCTAACAGAAACTTCTGTCTTGAGTACGATAATTTCATGGATAAATAACATCGATTAGTCAGTATAGACTTTCCTTCTGCTCAGCTGTTGCATAGAACACAGTAGGGCTGCGCTATAATCTCGGAGGGGGGGGGGGGGGGGGGGGGGAAGAATCACTAATCGAAAGACTCGAGAATTTTTGTTTCGCTTGAGTGAACGACTGCCTGGTGCTTCAGCTAATGTCTGGTATGCGGAGAAATAGATCGAAAACAGCCTTTCTTTTACGTAGCTTGTCTAACAATTTCGATGATTCCGCTCTTGTGGAAGTGCTGTGACATCAACGCTACGCTAGAAATTTCTTGTTAAACCGTGCCGTACGCCTGATGATCTTCCATTCACGTCCTCTTGGTCTCATCTTCTCTGATCAACTTCACACTGTGTAAAGTTGAAAGAGGGTATCTCTCCTCCATAGTTTGCATCCACGAATATGTATCAGTCTGTGTTTCTCCTCTGCGACAGATATTCCTTGCTGATATCACCTTAACCATTTTAATTTATTCCAGAACGAAAGGTTATGTAGTGACCTTTTATGTAATCAACAATCAGCTGATAGTGTTGTGAGTAATGCCCAGCTGATTTTGTGCATTATCCCACCCTGTAGTTAATTGATCTATAAAATTCCTCTTTGAAGGTTTCTAGTGGATAAAGTTCCAGATTTGACAGAACCAATTCTGATGAATGTTTCACGAAATCAAATTCGGACGTTAACGTCACAAACGTCTTGAACGTTGGAAAGGTACGGTAGCATGAATTGATGAAAAAATAGTGTAGCAATGTTGGCTCAAAATGTTTCGTCGTCAAAACTCAATTATAGAGTTGATACACTTTACCCTGCTATTGACGAAGATATAATAAAGACTTGTTTCAAACGAATAATTGTGCAATTGTATAATGACTTGCAGAAGCGTTTGGTGAAATTAGCTCTACTTTTCAGAGCATCTGAAGATTGAAGAAAAATGAAACCATGCATGAGGAAAGGCCTACTGATGGGCAGCCTAGACTGATAAAAAGTTTGCGGGAGCATCACTGTACTGATAATCACGTAGAATTCTTTTTATTTGAGGGCTTCTAGCTGTGTTATGGATTTCTAAATATAATCTTTATGTACACTGATGTGCAAAACTTTTGCAATTTGAAAGTTTGCACATCACTCAACATCAATTTGTACGCTATGCTCTGGTGCTTTTATGGCGTTCTGGAGTAACACCCGTAGATTTTCACTTTTTAGAAAAATATTCGTAAGGCATACCTATCCATGGCTTACAAATGTTTCGCTCAAACTATCTGTCTCAATTAACTTTCTCGTTTACAGCTTAGATGTCGCATTAATTTGTTGTGCCCAGCTAAATGTTGAATACTGTGTTTACGCTCCAACAGAGGCTGATGAAAGTGGGCAGTGGATTGTTCTACCAAATATGCACTAAACTAAGCTTTTGTTGCCATGCATGATGAATACAGCATTAGTTCCTGTTGAATCCTCGTGGGTCTCAAAGCAGGTAAATGATTGCTTGCGTTCAACATCTAGCTTACTCTGCGCTGCTGCCGGATACGTTACATAACGTGACGAATATGCTCTTTGGTATTCCCCACAATTTCACTGTTCGTAAGCAGAGCAGCCAGTTTTTTTTCTACGAATATAAATCAGTTTTAGTCACTCGCAATTATATTTCAAGTAAGAATTGGAAGGGGCGGAGGGAACATCGTCCTGAGCTCTTAAGCACCTCCATATCAAGACCCTGCCAAACTCAATTTATTCGCTTTGCTAAATTTCTCTGCCATTTTTCTTACTATAGTGATTCTCAGCATTACACGTTAGCTCTCTTCGGTAAAATGAAGCTTTCGAAATGCAAAATAGCTCATTACTTCGTTAATTTTTCTGGAGTTCTATATTCAAGGAAATCTACAGCACATAAAACTGCCAGTGTTTTTATTTGTATCATTAAAATTACATTGTTGCTCTGATTTTCTTCCATTTCACAATCTCATCGTGGCCAAAGTGTGTTTCTTTATGCACGAATGATGATTTGACCAGAAGCCAATCTGAGAGTGAACTTGCGCTGGCTGCTAAGAGAGAATCGTAATAAACCTTACAACGAAAGAGTTAGAAAAGGAGTTTCAAATCAGAATTCTGGGCTCAACGTGTCTCTCAAGAAAGCGAAGGTCACGGAACCGAGCTTTTCTGACTCATAATTTCGTTCGTCTCTCTTAAATCTCATCATCAGCACCTTTGTTGATTTCCAAAAAAAAAAAGAAACAAGAACTTTTTTTGGTCACGCTAATTCAGGGCGTACTGATGGGATCAATTAGTGGGAGTATCTGCGTGATGATATTTGATCCTTGATGGTCTGGAATGCCCATAAACACCAGCTATCCAAGAAATGTCAAACTTTCTGTCAGAGTTAAGCAGGATATAAAGGCCTTGATGCGACGAAAGTTCCTCCTCTAACAGAAAGTTGTCCCTTGAATATGGAAATTTCATGAATAAATAGCATTGATCAAGCCAAGAAAAATGAATGAAGCACATCGTTAGTGCATATACTCAATCGCTTGGTGATTACATTTTGCTTCTGCTTAAACATTGCGTAGAAACACAGTCGGACCGCGCTAATCTCGGTGAGATATTCGGTTCGAAAATCTCTAAACTCGTTTTTAGATTTATGCTAGAATATTGGACACATTTCATTTCACACACGTTCCGTCATAATTTTGAGTCTGACGCATGCCTAGTGAAGTATTTTTTGAGTCCAAATTTTCAAACTGAAGGAACTTTTGTACGGATTTAAAGAAGCTATGCGCCATTCACAGATGCAGTTGTGGTTGTACTTGCCATTTCTAAATGACTCCTATAAGAGGGAGGGGAGGAAGAGAATTCTTTCCGGGCCAAGAAATCGGACCCATTTTTTGTAAAGCGTCTAGCTTTTTCAGTGTGTGTTACAGACGCTCTGCGACATGCAGGTGCTAAATCAATCGCTGATCGATGTTTCGATCTCGCGTCAGATACTCACAAAATTTGTATTTCATTGGGTCTCGATGTGATACCGGGCATTTTCGGAAAGAAAGCAGCACTAATTTGATGTATCACGAAGCCAACATAAGTTCTTTTGAAAGCTGAAGACAAATTCAATCTCCTCAGACGAAACCAGAAACTGAACACGAATATTTAGCGAGTCCGCGAAGGGTTGACCCACGCAAACAGTATCCTCTCTTTTCTCCCATCGATTTTTTGTGCTCAACATATAGCATGTTGAATTCCAAGCGTAACGACTTGCTTTCAATGGATAACTCGCCAGCATCCCTGTGGATAGGGAACAGCTTGTTTTCGAACTCGACAAAACTCCCTTTTGAGTGCAATCAGCAACTATATGACTAAACGCGCTTCGCTAATTTGACGCACAGAAAAGATCTACATTACAGACTGACTTAGTAATAGGTAGTGCACTCTTAAAACCCACCAGCACATCCGCGAAGCATAGGGTTACCCTTGGTTCACGTTTGCATGTCTATCCGCAACTTTGGAAACCCCCTGTGAATTTGAAACTGACCTATCACTTTGTTAGGGAGATCTGTGAACTGCTTATCATGTGATAATAATCGGCCACTTCGCTCAAAACCAGTTGTCAAAGCTAACCATATAGACGCTTATCATTTGTTACTTCCATTTTCAATTTTTCTAGTCTTTGGCCAGATTAAATTAGTTCGCTGAAGAGTCAGTACTCGGCTCCAGTACAGTCGTACGAGTGACTGCCAAAAGCTCTTCACCAGATCTATGTTCTATAATTTACAAACACTTATAGAATTCTGATTTGTCATATCACCAATCTCTACAAGGAGTGCCCTGACTGCTTGGTCTTCATTTGATTGAAAAGGTAATTTGCTCAAGTGAGAGAGCAGCAGTGGGCAGCGTTTATCATAAACCTTTTCATCGCCTCATGATTACAGTGAAGCTCTAGTTGGATTAGCCGGCCGCTGCTCCACTTCATATCTCCGTATGATTTTTCACTAATGTGGTTCGCACAGAAGTGGACACAGAAATGCTTTGGGCAGCTTGACAAACAATTGCAGCACACCAAATTCTCCCGAGCAAAACCGAGAATAGATCAGTTTCTATATTTGAATGCCCAATTACTTATCCGCGCATGGTCTGCAGCAAAACATACAAAGATAAGCGAAAGAGAAAAACGGTGAGCATTTCCATGAGGCCGTTTACTGTGTAAACCAAAATTTGACTATCAAGTTTTCTCTCCAAGGTTATGAAAGTCTTCACTTCACTACACAGTGTGCTAATTTGACCAAACCAGGCTTTGAAAGATGATTGCTGAATTATTACCACTGTATCGAAAACATGACAATCGTGGGTCTGGTCATCCAACAAAAGAAAGCGAAGAAAATCAAGTGGATAATTAACCCTGATTTTTTGCAACTCTTCCACAAACTGCGCTTGCAGTTTGCAAAGTTCCATTTTCACAGATTAGTTAACCTTGTATCCATATTTTTCATATATTCTCAAGCATATTTTATTCCTTATAATTTCTTTGATGAGTATTGACCGTGAGCATTGATTCGTTCGAACAACTAACAACCCGTATCGGACGATTACGGTTGAAACGATGTGGTTCTATGCCGGCTTTGACCATCTTCGTTGCTTACGCACCAACATCAAGCTATGACGAAGACGAAGTCGAAGCGTTCTAATGGACCTCGAAAAATTCTTCAGAGAAGGTCATACATTCTTCAAGGTCATTGTCGGAGATTTTAACGCAAAAATTGGACCTAGAAGAACGTCTGAAGAACGTCACATAGGGACCCACGGACTAGAATGGAATGAACAGGGTGAAAGGTTATCTAAGTTTATCATGACGCCCCAAACCATCCATGGTAACTCGCAATTCCAAAAGCCTCTTTCTCAACGATGGACGTGGAAGTCTCCCAATGGAGAGTACCATAACGAAACAGATCACATCATAGTAAATCGAAGGTTTTGCCTGAACGATGTCGCTGTTGCTCCTAAGTGGTACACGGGATCAGACCATCGGCTCCTTCGCGCAACGTTCCGATTTTCGAGGAGAGGAGAGAAAGCCGCTAAATTCAAACAACGAAGTCCCAGAACTACCATAAATTGGGATGTATTCAAATCATTAGTCAGCTCTTGGGAAGATACCGTTGTCGACAACATCGACGAAGAATACGATCGACTCGTTGAATATCTTCACGTTAGCGCTAATTGCCGAGAGTCCTAAGGTCACGAAGAGACGCTTGTCTCCGCAGACACTCAAGCTGATACGTCAAGGTGGAATCGCACGAGCTGCAGACAACCGAAACCTTACGTCCGAACTTGCGAAACGCTGCAGAGAAGCGATAAAAGAAGACCTCAAAGAGAGAAGAGCAGCAGTTATGGCAGAAGCTGCAGAAGCTGGGAAGAGCTTCGTAAAGCCCAGCGAGGCTTCGCCAACTATAAGACCGAGATGATTGTACTCCGATACCCTGACGGGACACTTACTACTTCCAGAAGGGCTATGGAGAAAATCATCCTCCAATACTACTCGGATCTCTCCGCTAGCCATGTCCTCTTACCGTCATATCAACTAAAAGAGGATGAATATGTCGTCCCACCGTCCTCCCTTCCGAAATCCGACATGCTATATCGTCGGAGAAGAACAAAACAACACCCGGTCCCAGCCAGGATTAGACGAGAACACCTGAAAAACCTGCCGCCAGTTCTCATCAACACCCTAGCTCGGCTCTTCACTCGCTACCTGTCAGAATGCAAAGTCCCTAATCAACGGAAAACCAGCAAGACCGTATTGTTGTTCAAAAAGGGAGACCTTCACGACATAGGCAGTTATTACCCAATCTGCTTGCTGTCCGTTGTCTATAAACTCTTTATTCGAGTAATCCTAAACAGGATTGACAGAACACTGGACGAAGGACAGCCAAATGAACAAGCAGGGTTCCGAAAAGGATTTAGAACCATAGACCACGTCCACACGGTAACAAGACTCATTGAAGTTTCGCGAGAGCACCTTATGTACGCTGACTGATTGTTCAGCAACTCAAAGCATTTCTCCATCTCCTCTTGGGTTGAACAGACGACAAAGCAATCATCTATGTATCTACAGTAGAGTAACGGCCAAAGATCATTTATTGGGCTCTCAACTTTAGTCATAAAGGCTATAGAAAGTGTTGGCGCTAGTCGTTATTGCATTGCCAGCTCTCTGATTCAAGCAAAATAGGTCCCGGACCATATAAAGATTGAGCAGTTTAGACACTCTTTTAAGAGGGCCATAACCTGCCCATTGGAGAAGCCGTATATGTTTGTGGTCCTTTCGTGCTCTATTGAAAGCTCGTATATGGTTTGCATTACGGATTCATTCGTAGAAAGAGCGGTGTGCAAAAGGATGGTCGGCGGTGCGTAGATAGTGTGCAAATTTAACTCCTTCGGACTGTGCAAAAGCCGAAGCCACCATGACGTCGGTAAACGTCGTTGCCTCGTTAATAAGCTCTTCTATGCTCATCAATTTCAAATACTAAATTTCGGCTTTTGTTCCACATTTATCCCTCTCTGCCGAAACAAACGCCATAATGAGTCACGATTAGTCATCTGGGCATCTATTACTCCAGAAGGTCTGCGTGCTTCTAGGCTGTTGTAAAGAAATATTCTTCACAACGTAGTAATTGTGATCGACGGGCTCAACCATGCTCCTCATTGATACGACATGTTACTGTGAAAAGAACAGGCAGATGTGGCTAACCGTTGCAGGCGCTCTGTAGCGAACTCCGCTGCTGTTCTTCCAGCGGTATTTATAGATCCATCTTTTGCTTGAAAGGGTTCTCATCACATCCTACAACTGCTTCGCCTAGAATCTCTCTGCTTCATTTCCATTCTTTCAATTTTTGGTTAACTTTTCATATGGAAGAGGTTAATAAAATTCTTCTTATTTATAACTGGATTCATTAGAGAGCTACCTTCGTGCTTCCAGCGAAGTAGTAGTAAAGGTGCACGACCGGTGTAAGACATGATTTTATTCAGGATGCAACAGTCTCAAAGAGAGAAGCGCCTATCGCACCAGCAATAGGAGCATTCTCTATTTACGCCGGCTAGCTGCAAAGGTAGCTTTTATCGTAGTACGGAGTTGGAAAACAACGATTAGTTCTACAAAAATGATATTATACAGTGCGTGAGATACTAGGTTATCTACAACTCTCACTATCATTTTTATTCTTGTACCTCACTTACGTCATACGTCAACGTGGAATCGCACGAGCCGCAGGCAACCGAAACCTTACGTCCGAACTTGCGAAACGATGCAGAGAAGCGATAAAAGAAGACCTTAAAGAGAGAAGAGCAGCAGTTATGGCAGAAGCTGCAGAAGCTGGGAAGAGCTTCGTAGAGCCCAGCGAGGCTTCGCCAACTATAAGACCGAGATGATTGTACTCCGATACCCTGACGGGACACTTACAGCTTCCAGAAGGGCTATGGAGAAAATCATCCACCAGTACTACTCGGATCTCTTCGCTAGCCATGTTCTCTTACCGTCATATAAATTGAAAGAGGACGAATATGTCGTTCCACCGGTCCTTCCTTCCGAAATCCGACATGCTATATCGTCGGTGAAAAACAGAACAACACCCGGTCCAGACAGGATTAGACCAGAACACCTGAAGAATTTGCCGCCAGTTCTCATCAACACCCTGGCTCGGCTCTTCACTTGCTACCTGTCAAAATGCAAGGTCCCTATTCAATGGAAAACCAGCAAGACCGTATTGTTGTTCAAAAAGGGAGACCTTCACGACATAGGCAATTATCGCCCAATCTGCTTGCTGTCCGTTGTCTATGAACTCTTTACTCGAGTCATCCTGAACAGGATTGACAGAACACTGGACGAAGGACAGCCATGCGAACAAGCAGGGTTCAGAAAAGGATTTAGTACCATGGACCACATCCACACGGTCACAAGGCTCATTGAAGTTTCGCGAGAGTACAAACAACCACTCTGTCTCACTTTTATCGATCTGAAAAAAGCCTTTGATTCAGTGGAAACAGAAGCGGTTATAGAGGCTCTGGATAGCCAGGGCGTCCCTACTCGGTACATAATGATCCTTCGTGAGCTTTATAAAGATTTCACGACCAGAATATCTCCCTTCTACAACAATATCACCATTGACGTAAGAAGAGGGGTTCGACAAGGCGATACAATATCGCCAAAACTATTCACTGCCACCCTACAAAACGTCATGCGAACATTAGAATGGGACGAAATGGGAGTGAAAATTGACGGTCGACAATTAAACCATCTTCGCTTTGCTGACG
>JAHQIW010000344.1:0-50000 GCA_019055375.1 Parelaphostrongylus tenuis
CACTCAGAGCGTGCAGCTGCAAGGCTCGTGCTGCCAGCTGAAATCCGCTGATACCCATGCTCATAAAAGGGTGTGGATAACGTGTAGGGAGAGTCTCATCAGTGTATGATGAGGCTGCGGAACTACAGTATGAAGTGATAATTTAGATGAGCATTCACCTAGACTAATACCTCAGTCACGATTTGATTGGTCAATTTGAAGCAAATTTCACTTGCAGAGTCAGATGTATTTATGAATCTGTTGGATTCGTCTGATTAAACTATGTATTTGGCGTGCAATATGGCTTTGGTCATTACAGTCGGGTGCTGCTCGTCGTAACATACACAAGCTTCGACATCAACCATTCCCAAAAAGTGTCTTGTTCATCTTGTCTCGAGAGGGTCAACACATCGCCGCACGATTGGCATTTTAAACGTGCACCAGTCAAGGCTGAATATGACATGACATATTGTCACTAATTTGTGATACACAGTGAATACTACTGAGCATTACAACTCGACCTCTGGCAGACCTCTCTATTGACCCAACATAAATTGCTTTGCAGTAACATAAGTGTGTCCGCATGAGCGAAAAGAATACAACGATTAAATCGAAGTCACATAGTTGTAGCGTGGCAGTCGTATCGATAGTAATAAGAGACACGCAGAGTAACTGTGCCTTAGATCTCACGTAGTCAACATCATCGTGATAGTACTATTTACTAGTGCGAAGGTACCATGAACAGCAGAAATGTATCTGGTATATTAATTCTGCAGAATCTGGCTCGAAAACGGAACATGTCAAACATGACACGATATGCGCGATGTAATATTAGCCTGAATTCATAATCAGTGATTTAATTATTGTTGCTTTAGTGATAGCGCTTTGTAGCAACTTCATGGATCAAACACACGTATGTTTGTCACGCGGTGTGTGTGTCTACAGCAACATTCGAACCTGGAGACGACGAAGCATGCGCGTAGCTTAAGAGAGCTTTGTCCTTACCATCACTACTGTGATTCTACACTTCTCAGAATAATCACACATGCGCAGCAGAAAAGTTGTGGTTAATCTTTACCTCTTGTACACACACAACAGCACATCGTAGTCGCGATCTAGCTACTATTTGCCGCCTTACCTCGTCACTAAAGTCGATGGTGCAATTAAAGTCACGTGGGGAATCAGCGAGTGTAAACTAGGGGCAGAGCAAACATGCTCTGGGGCACGGGCTGGAGGGATCAGCTGCTGAGCGGCGACGACAGGCATCTGACACTAAACAAAGGTAAGACGGTAAGCAGCTAGACCATTTGTAGCGACGCAAACAAAGGTCTAGCCATGCGTGACTTGGGTGATGACATCCGTCATAGAATCAAAAATGACAAAAAGACGTTGTGAGTGTATTCTAGTAGAAGTACTAAGAGCTTTCAATAAAAATAAAGTCAACTGGTAAGTGTGGGTCTAGCTGCTAACTAAGATAACATGGCGCTGTTGCAGGAGTAAAATGTCGAGATTAAAGCCACTGAAAGGTAAAGTTCGCTTCAGAGCAGAGCAGTTTCTCACAGTCCTTTATCTATAGTTCAATAACTTGATTCAGGTATTCAGTTTTGAGTCACTATGCCCTAACAAAAACAGGATAAATTCTGTCTTGGAGATTAGAACCACAAGCATGATACAATGCAGCCATTATCAATCCATGCATATGCTTGATAATGACTCTATGAATTAAGCTTGATGATTGAATTTGTTTGACCTTCTTATGCAATAGTGAGCAACCATTTTCCTGAATGCTTTTGTTAATTGAATCACAATATGGCGGGATATTTTAAGAATGTGTTGCAAGATAAATTCTAACTGTGTCCTACACTCACCACGCTTTGCCCAAAGCATACTCTTAAGCTCAATCATTGGTCAGATTTCCATACTGCACGCCCAAAACAAAGACCTCTCTTCTCGTGCTCTAATTGATGGGTATAAGGTGGCGTAAAAACAGGTGACAATAATGTGTGATTTGCTTCGTTTATAGCTGCATTGATGAAACTGATTTGCCACCGTGTAACTGCATCACGATTCCTTATCAACACAAAGTTGGCTTTCATCTGCATCGCCCCCAGATCACTAGTTGGCTCGTTCCCTATTAAATCAAATTTTCTTAGTAACCGATCAAGGCCCTAACACATCCACAGCGGAATGAAATGGGATATTTCATAAAAAATACAAAACGCTTTGGAAACTTTCAAAGATATGTGATATCGATCTAAACTGGGAATAAAAGTAATTATCTAGGTTTTTAGGTATGCTAGAACAAAAATCAACAGAGCGCTTGGAGGCGTCAGGCATGGGCCTTTTCTTGGTTTTGCCGTTGTCATTTGGCTCCTATTAGTTCCTTTTGAGCATCCCTTGAACAAGTCACATAGTTGCATTAAGTGGCTAGCCCTTAATCTTGGAATCACGATCATTCAGAGAGTCATGCACGTAAGAAAAAACGGGAAATGTCAGTAAACACAAAATATGTCGAATACCTGATGATTTCCGGCAGCTACTTTTAGTCAGAATCGACTTTGGCTGGCGCTTACTATTTGTAGTGACTCGGGAAGAATCTTGCCAACAGACCGATTTTCGAACAAATACTGGATTTTCAGGCGGCCTTAACGGTCGTGGAGCTTGCTGTGCATATATCAACACTCCGGAAGTCGAAGTGTTTTTTTTTCGAAAACGATTTTATAAAGCCTGTTCCGTGGACACAGTGGGTTTTTAATAAGAATCTCTTGCGCTTTTACTTTTGTGTTGCTACAATCTCTACTAATGGTATCATATAGCCAACAAGGATTTTTTGGGTGGTTATCAGCTACTGCTAACACCTGTCGCTTAAATAGTGGTAAGGTTTGGAGCTTCATCTTTATGAAAAATTTCAAATGCCATAGTCATTTCCCTTAAACCAACAATTCAGCATCATATCTATTCAAATAATGATGGCATTTGAAAATTAAAATCCACAATGAGTAAGTCACGTGACGCGATCCCCCGCCTCATTCGATTTATGTTTTTTTTGTGTGCTTCTCGCAAAATATCGATATGAGAATAATCCTTGCCATGGTTTGGTCGTTAGACATTTTGTTTTACACTTAAATTAGCGTGTGTGCGGAATCTGGCAAGGCTACGATATTGATTGTAAGTTATAAAGACCACGCGTCGTATGGTAATATACTCATTGAACCGTGGTCATGGTTGTGGTGTGCATGCGATTAGATGGATTTATTTTCCTCACTGCGTGACCATTAGCACCATTACCTTCGTTTGTCCCAGTCTAATTACATAATTTTTTACATCTGAATAAAAGGGAGAAGCTAAGCTCTCGCGAGCGATACTAATCTCTCCCTTACGGGTTGCGCCCATGCCTCCGACTATTTCCAATTACCATCTTCAGTCTAAAGCCTGAATGTCATCTATTCATTTATGTGCCCATTCTACACGTAATCGCCTTTCAGCAGGTCTCTCATCTCGTCCTTATGTAATCAATCCAGTGCTGCTGCTGTCCGCAAATTGGACAAAAGTCGTACATACGCGCCTCATCTTGTCGTCTCAATTGAAGTAAGTGAGATTTTTGCCGATGTCTTTCTCAGCGGTGGGTCGAACCAGCGACTGCACCAATTGATCGGGTCTCATGCTGGGCCGCTCGCTAGTGACCAACCTCTAATAATGCTGCTTCGCACCGAGATCAGTATCTATAGTAATCACTATACATACCAAATAATATAATATATAATAAGGAAATTGTTGCTTACTCTTTTTGGGGGGGGGGGGGGGATGGGTTCTACAACTCTTCCTCATCGTGCGAGTCCCAGTACTTTTTAGCATTAAACCTCGGTAGCTGGTTGACGCACCGTGGTTCTTGAGCGATCTCTCAACATAAGCCTAATTGAGGCTGTTTGCATAGGGACGTATTATTGGTTGCTTTACACCTGGCCCGCCAGGACCTTTTGTGATTGGAAGAACCCCTGCCTCGGTGCGTGGAGCATCACAACACATCCGACCGGGCCCCTCTTTTCCTTTTTAATTTAACATTCAAAAAAGCAATAAAAAATCCATTTCACCTGAAATAATGGCCGACAGTTTTAATA
Source organism: Parelaphostrongylus tenuis (assembly GCA_019055375.1). NCBI lineage: Eukaryota > Metazoa > Nematoda > Chromadorea > Rhabditida > Metastrongylidae > Parelaphostrongylus > Parelaphostrongylus tenuis. Next base: position 4,098 of record JAHQIW010000344.1, read on the forward strand.
ATACTAAGGGGTAGTAATAGATAAATTCAATAGACAAATAGTATTGCGACGCACTTTGATAATGTAAATGTATATGTCGTTTTCATAAGTTTTTGAAAACACTGAGAATAGGCAACAAATCCTCCAAACAAAAGTAAAATTTGGTAGGCGGTTTGATTGTGCATTTTTCCTGTGCGAACATTTGTGATGTACAACTTGCCTTGATACTTGCAATCAGACAATATACTGGTGCTCTGTAATAACACATGATGAATTAGGACGAGTGCTCAGTGGCCGTCAGGTCCCCGCGTTAAAGCCCTTTTTTTCTGCTCCGTGCTCGTTAGATACGGTGGCATGAGACCATGTCTGGGGTATTTGCGGTAAGTCATACTAGTAATTGCATCTCTAGGCCACTATGGGTCAATATATAGGTCACGATAACCTATTCCGCCGACCTTGAAAAGAATCTTAAAAGTTGGAGACGCATTAGCTCATCTCTCAAGGAACTGACTACAACATTGAGAGGTGGCCAAACTGATCAAGTGTATCAAGCTTCTACTTACTGCCTGTAAGTTTTGTCACTTTCTCACCAACACACAGTCCAATGACAGTTCCTGTGACCTTTAATCTTCCTCCGATGCTGCGCACCTGCCTTTTTGAATTGCCGCTGTGAACCAAACCGGGTCTATGGCAAAAGTAGTCTTAACTCGACGAAGATGTCTTCTTAGTTTTCACTTTGGTAGCATTCGAGCGCACAAGCTGCTTTGAGATCTAATCCTCTTAGAATACCACGCTAGACAACGGTCGTCCTTTCCTTCGCTTTGCGAGCCTTTTCAGATAACGTCCTTCTAGTTCAGGAGTCTATGTGTTGCTTCGGCATAATCCGTGTTTTCACTGATTCACCAAGGCTGAAGGAAAGCATTTTAATTGATTCATAACCTCGGCAATTACAGTGTTTACTCACTCTCTCTTTATTATTGTGACAACACACAACCTTTTTTGCGTCCATAAAATACGTCCGTTTAGTGTATAATCAATTGCTTGTTATGATATGAATGAGCAGGGCTATTACGCAAATTTGACAACTTCTCACAATTTTATCGGTCCATTCTTCAGTCGACGGTTGTCCTTATTATCCCTGTTCGGTTAGCTGGTATATCTTTATAGCATTTCAATTTATCACTCTTTGCTCTCTCTTGCAAGTGTCCGTGGAGCACTTTTGGGCCATCGTTTTCCCAGCGAATCCCAAGTGTACACTGTGGCTGTACACCTTCCGTACGGGTTGCCCCTTTGATTTGTACTGGCCTGGGAGTGAGTGTTATAAGGGACTAGCGCGGGTTTAGCCTGGCCGCGTGCCTTGCTACGAAGAGCATCACAACCTCACTTTATCAAGGGATGCCCTTGTTATAGGTCATGGTATAAGTAAACCCGACTGCAATTAAAATAGTGCCCAGATAGATCTTGCTACTTGTACCTGTCCGCTCGACAAAATTCAGTAATTCACAGAAAAAAAAAACGGACCTTCTACATGTTGGGAGATGTGCAGCCGTGACGGAGAACATGACACACCATACCACACACCCACGAGTAGAGTGTGTTGGAGGTGGGTACAAATAACTTCTCCAAACCGAATGATATTATAATTGTGTGCTGTCTCTCTACATCCCGTTATTCGTGTCGATTACTGTGGTGGACTTACTAGGGCTCGGGGAGAGGGCAATTTAGCAGGAGTAGAAGATTGTAAGGTTGTTACATCATACACTGAGTGTGCGCGCGTACAATAAGAAAAGTGATTTGCTTTGGAAATCACTTTTTTTTTGTTCACGAAAAAGGTACGGTAATAGCAACACACACACACATATAACGTATAAATAGTCATTTGACGTATTTACCTCAGAGGTGATGCACAGGCACTAAAATGTTATCCTAAAGTGTTCACATTGATTTTGAGAGGCGAACACCGCTTTTACTCCTTTAACACGCAGTTCTTCCATTAGCTGGACTTTATAGATCTATAGTCAAAATAAACGAGCACTTCGGTGTCAGATATTGAACAATATTCAGTGTTGTTTTCAGAATGTTTCTTTCACTGCTTGTCACCTGCTAACTGGCATAGTGACTACACATATGGTTCGTTTGAATTCTGCCTAAACATATATTGTAACGACTTTATCTTTGGACGTCTGCTAACACATCAATCACGGTCAGTGCACAATGCGAAAGGTCGGACAATCATTCATCTTTTTTAGGACCCTCGCCTAATCTTCCAGACATTTCAAGTTGGTGGTCTGGGAAGTATGCTGGTGTTGCTGTGGATGCACTGGTCGTATCGCAGATGCTGTCAGTTTTGCAAAATTTTTCTGTGTTGTTTTTCTTCTTCTTTCGAAATAGCTTGCTTAACTTACTTTTTGTGAAATGATATCCATATGAGAACACTGCATTCGTTTTCTATCCATATGAAATGTTTTTAGGGCGTTGAAGATTCCCTTTCATTATCATCTATTATGAGTGTTTTCTTATATTATTTGCAGTTCTACTATTTACTAATTTATCAACTAACACTAGTGATCTAGTTACAACTTGTAACAACTCTGCTTTTGAATCTCGTCTGTGTAAACATTTCAACAATGATGTAAGAGAAATGCTTCGGCGGTACTTGATCTCATCATCAGTGCCACACGAGCTGAACACACTGAACCCTATTTTTCAACCTGGCAGCGGGGAGAAAAGGAAATATGAAGTGGGGTTAAGTGTGGCTGTGGCACTGATGAAGCAGGCGATACCGCCAAAACGTTCATGTGCACATTATGACGTATAAACCACGAAAAGAGCTTTAAACATTTCTCATGAGGCTCAATTTCGTTGCTTTACTGACTTAAACACTTAGAGACGTCCGTCTTCACGAAATGCGCACTGCATATTTTCCATTCGTCTGGTTCTTCTCACTATTGTCGTCCCCAGTGATGATGCGACTCAAGCATTGCAGCTATCGGAAGGTTTGTGCGTGAAAAAATCTCTAAGCGCACGGGAGTACTAGCTGAATAGTGATGTTCCAAAAAACACGTCCGCCCAACATGTGAAGCAGCCAGTCTCGGGACCGAGTGCATCCACGCGGAGTTCACTCTATAGTTTCGTTTTGTTCATTTGTCGTCTGATCTCTATAATTACTATTTAACTGGAATTATTATTACCTAATACTACTTAATATTAATAATTTCCCTTTAGCTACTATATCAATACTATCTCTTTTTTAATAGCATATGTGGTACAGTGGTTATAGGGGCTCCGCATTGCACCACAGATCCGTTCTGCGATCTCGCAATGGATCACCAAGCCATCCATCCTTCCGGGGTATGTAAACTGTTACGAGAATAATCACAGACAAGGTGTGAACATCAAGGACGTGAGCAATTCGTGGAAAGTGAAGATTGCAAAGTAAGAATGGGGCGGAGATTTGAAGGAGTACAATGTATAGAATGTGCTCTACGACTGAATTTCAATCAACCCCCTTGTCTTACGAGCGAATAAGAGATTAGTTACACACCGAATACGACTTTATTAACCGCAGCATAGTTGGATTGAACGGCAAATTTCTTCCTCTTTAAGCATTCACGAGGCGTCAATAACATCATTTACTTAATACAAATGCTACAGTACAATAATACAGTGTAGTAATGCACCACAACACATACAATATTGATATACTGGCTTACGTTTCGGTGAGGTTTGCCTTCTTCAAAGCATAGAAAGATCAAATTGATGCACAATCCACTTAATCTAAAAACTCCATAATGCCTGCAGATAACGTAAGAACCGTTTGGATAGCATAGTAAAAAGCTTCATGTTGAAGCACTCACCGTTTAAATGTCTTAGTTCTTTCAATTATTGACTGAAGACCAATGCGTAGAGTCAGTGAATGAGTGATCTGTGCCTGTCTCAGGCCGGGAAAATCAGCACGGTAGCAACTAGGTTGAAATCCTGCTCGTCGCGCCGCTACTCCGCGTTGCTACATACGCGGCTGCGGCGATGAGGTTGTTGGTAGTTTATCCAATGACATATGGATATCATCGATACTAGAGGGAATTTTGTCTGCAGTAAATGATCAAATATGAAAGAAGAGACATCCATGGAACTTGTTGTGGTAGGAACATGCATATTTCCCCTGGAGCTGCGAATCTTGAGGGAAAAAGGCATCATACGTAGTATAAGATGATATTTCGAACTGGTACTGGGCATTGTTATGTTCATCCCTACATATATTCAGTCATATTTGGTCATATTCATCATCAAACAACAAATCTTCATACACAACCACTAATGAATTCCAAATGAATGAAAAGAAAGTGATAATACATGAACATAGAACTTTTCGTTCGCCTAAGAACAAATGGCGACTCATGACACCAAGAGCACTAATTCCTGTACCCGACGTATTTTCAGTTGATTTCTCTCAAGACAATTTTTGTGACTCCCTCTAGTTCCCATTCCACGATTCACCTCACAAACCATAAGTTTACAAAAGTTCATCAACACAGAAAAAAGGCACGGGCCGCCCCGGTCCTTTCAATGTCTAACTGCGGCTTGAGAATTACAACATTTATTTTGTATAGATGTATGTCTGCCACAGGTATGTATATGTAGGGTATGTTGGTATATTGCTGTGATGTTGTTATACATTCTATGCAAGATATCCTATATGTTGAGAATTTATACTGGTACTTCAGCGGCGCCCTATCTGAGAGTCTGCTGCAAAGCAATACATACTTTACCGGAATATGCAGAAGGAACAGGAAAGACTTGCCTATAGGAGGTTCATGGAAGGAAAACTGCGAAAAGGAGAGTGGATAAGCTATGAAGAATCAAAATGACGTTATGGTTCTGCAGTTCAAGGACGAAAGAGACGCCAACAATGCTTTCAACAGCTCACGGCACTGCCAAATATCCTTGCACGGACAAGTCTGAACTCGTCGTGATGTACAATAGGCGAAAGTCGCTGGTAGACCAAACTGACCAAATAGCTGCCATATCACCATTCCTCAGGAGGACTAATAAATGATGAAAGCATTTTGCTCGTTGTTAGCTTCGCAATTTGTAGTTTCGTACGTCTACGTGTGTACGTCTACTATTCCACTTTATCATGCACATACTCCTCAAGAATTCACGGATACTGTACCGCACCTGCGAGGAAAATACCCAAATCAACATGTTTGAGGCGGCGATCATATATTAGCTATTTGTGAACGACCTAATCCTCCTACCCGTAGATCTAGCCACGTCCTCGATAAGGCGTCTCCCGAAGAGCGTAGACGCTGCATCGAGTGCAATGGAAATGCAGTGAATAAAAATGTAGGTTATAGCTATCCTTTAGATCATGCATAAAAAAACACGTATTAGATGCAATCATTGTAAAAGCCACTCTTATTTGGGATGTACGATGTTTTGATGCTATTCAAGAAATTTTTTGTTCTCAAAGCGTGTTAGACATAAATAAACTATTTGGGAGGTACTGCATTTCTAGTAGGTCAAATTATTGTAACACTTGCTGTTACATGTTTATATGTATATACAACATAAGTATATGTGCCACATTTGTTTTTGTACATGCATGCAAGTATATATAAATCATATATATATTATATATAGTATGATGTGATATGTTTGATCGTTATATGTATGTTGATTGTTGAATAAACAAGGTGAATAGATCCACACAATCCACAGAGGTCCACACAATTTTTGATGGTCAGAGAAGATTTGAAATGACTAGGCGTTGTTACTACCAGAAGTACTTTTATAGAAATCTCTCTAACGATGAACTGTATTTCCTAGCAATAATTTGCACAATCAAAGTTAATTGCTTGGAAAGAGAAAAAAAATTCATTGTGAAGTTGAACACCGCATCGTGAGGGCAAAACGTCAATCTTCTCCATCATAATAACTTAGTACTGAGGTGCGGAGCCCCTATAACCACTGCACCACATATGCTGTTAAAAAGAGATAGTATTGATAAAGTAGCTATAGGGAAATTAATAATATGAAGTGGTATTACGTAACAATAATTTCCAGTAGAATAGTTAATTATAGAGATCAGACGATAAATGAACAAGACGAACTATAGAGTGAAGTCCGCGTGGATGCACTCGGTCCCGAGGACGGCTGCTCACATGTTGGGCGGACGTGTTTTTTGGAACAACTATTCAGCTGTACTCGCTGCTGTAGATTTTTCACGGCACAAACCTTCCGGTAGCTGCGATGCTTAAGTCGTATCATCACTGGGGACGACAATAGTGAGAAGAAGAGACGAATGGAAAATATGCAGTGGCTCGCGCAATTCGTGAAGACGGACGTCTAAGTGTTTTAAGTCAGTAAACAACGAAAATAGAGCCTCTGAGAATGTTTAAAGCTTTTTTCGTGGTTTATACGTCATGGCACATGAACGCTTTGGCGGTATCGCCTGCTTCATCAGTGCCACAGCCACACTTAACCCCACTTCATATTTCCTCTTCTCCCCGTTGCCGGTGAAAAGTAGGGTTCAGTGTGCCGCGTGTGGCCACTGATGATGAGTGCGATGCCGCCGAATCGTTTCTCTTACAACAATATTGAATGTTTACAGCGAGATTCAAAAGCAGTTGACGAAATGGTTGTCTACAGATTAACTAACAGCAGTGTTAGTTGAATTTGATAATAGTAGTAATGTCAAATGAGAATAATATGAAAAACATCAATAATAGATGATAATGAAGGGAATCTTCAACGCCCTAAAAACATTTCATATGGATAGAAACGAATGCAATGTTCTCCATATGGATGATTTCACAAAAAGTAAGTATAAGCAAGTTATTTCGAAAAAAGATAAAAAAGGAACTCAGAAAAGTTTTGCAAAACTCGCCAGCACTCTGCCGATAACGACCAGTGCATACACAGCAACACACAGCATACTTCCCAGACACCAACTTGACGTGGTCTGGAAGATTAGGCGAGGGTCCTAAAATGAGATGATTGTCGACTTTTCGCATTGTGCACTGGAACGTGATTGTTGTTTGAACGCGAAGATAAGTCGTAATTAATGGTTTTAAGCAAGAATTCAAACGAACCATTTTTGTGTAGTCACTATGCCAGTTAGCAGGTGACAAGCAGTGAAAGAAACATTCTGAAAACAACACTGAATATTGTTCAATATCTGCCACCTGAAGTGCTCGTTTTCTTTTGTCTATAGATCTACTAAAGTTCAGCTAATGGAAAACTGTCGCGTTGTTTAAAATGGAGTAAAAGTCGTTGTGTTCGCCTCTCAAAATCATTCTGCTTAGAATTTTAATGCAGATCCTTGAGGAATCGCCAATGATATATATATATATATATATATATATATATATATATTATATATATAGTAAAAGCACATTTATTACGTCCCTTTTTGGGAAAAAAAAGTATTTCCTAAGCAAATCACTCTCTTCTTGCATGGCTGATATTCAGTGAAAAGGAAAAGTACAATTTCTACTCCCCGAAATTGCCTATTTGCGAAATCAAACAGTAATTCAGAAATATATCTTGGATGGAGCAACATTGTTTATTTTGGTGCAGAGTCTAGAAATCATAATTCTCTTTTGGGTTTGAGTTGGATGTCCTCGTATGTCTGCAATCTTTCTACATAGTCTGTTGACTGAATTTTGTCGGCGGACAGTATAGTAGGACGGTAAGTAGGAGACTCTGCATAACTGCAATCCATTTACTTATTGCGGATTTACGGGCTTCTTGATCAGGTGATTGTGATGTTTGTCAAGGCGCGCAGGCTAAACCCTGCTCCCTAACACTCTCCGGCAGTCAACAAGGGACACCCTATGGAAAGATACAGCCAGTTTACCTCGAGATTGCTGGGATCCTTGGCTCAAAAAGTGCTCCACGGAGTTCGAGAAGAAGAAAGAGTGAATTGAATGCTAAAAGTACTGTAATCCGCACAGTGATAAAAGACACTCTGAAGAAGGACCGATAAAATGAAGTGTCAAATTTGCGAATATAAATAATGATATCGAAACGGACGATTTTATGAAAATTTTGCAAAAATAAGGAGAGGTGAAAACTATGCGATTGGTATGAACAATTAAAATGCTTTTATTCAGGCTCTTGTGTTCAACTGTGAAACATTTTTAGGTAACATAGACTGAACTAGAAGACGTTATCTGAAAAGGTGAAAAGAAGAAAGACGGCCGTTGTGTAGCGTGGTATTCAAGAGATTTATCCAAGGCAGCTCTGACTGATCTACCAAGTGAAAACTAAGAATGTCGTCGAGTTAAGACTATTTCGCCATATCCGGTTTGGTTCATCGGCAATCAAAAAGGCAGGTGGAAGCATGTGAGGAAGATTAAAGGCACAGGAATGTCATTGACTGTGTGTTTGGTAGAAAGTGAGAATACAGCAGTAATAGAAGCTTTATACTTTAATCAGTGGCACCTCTCAATCTTGATCACCTTGAGAGATGAGCTAATGCGTCTCAAATTTTTAACTTCTTTTCAAGGTGGCGGAATGGATATTTGACTTATATATTGACCCATAGTGGCCAATAGATGTAATACTTCAGTAATTCAACTAATACCCAGACATGTCTAGTACCGTTCAACGAGCACGGAGCGAAAAAGGGCTTTAACGCGGGACCGAGCCATTGAGCATCGTCTAATTCATCATGTGTATTACAGAGCACCTATGTTGTTAATGCAAGTATAGGCAAGTTGTACATCAAAATGTTCGCAAGAAAATGCACAATCAAACGCTACCAAATTTTACTTTTGTTGGAGGATTTGTTGCCTATTTCTCAGTTTTCAAAACTTATGAAACGACATAAAATTTACATTATTAAGTGTCACCATACTATTGCTATTAAATTGATTATTGCTACTCATTATCAGTATTATTAAAATGTGCCATTATGTCACGTATGTGATTTTTTATTACTTTTTAAATATGATTGAAGAGAAGGGGGCACGGTCGATTGTTGTGATGCTCCACGCGAGGCGGGGTGATCTTCAATCACAAAAGGTCTGCGGCAGTAAACAATAAACGTCCTATGAAAAGCCTCAATTAGGCTTATTTTGAGATCGCTAGAACACGTGCTCAACCAGCTACGAGGTTTAATGCTAAAAGTACTGGGACTCGCACGATGAGGAAGAGTGTAGAACCCATCAAAAGGAGTAAAAATTTCCTACTATTATTATATTTTATTTATATGATACTATAGATCACGTGCGAAGCATTCTTAGAGTTGCTCTGCGTTTCAGCTGACCGGCCAATTGGTGGTCGCTGGTTCGATCCACGCTGAAAGCTCGGCAAATTCTCTTACTTCATGGGACAAGCTGGCAGTAGATTTGTCCAAGCGGACAGCAGCACTGACTTGATACATAGGAGGAGACTGCGAGTCATTGTAGAGGCTAAATATGCATTCAGCTTAGACGAAGCTTGTAATTGAAGTCGAATGCATGGCGCATCCCTAAGGGATTGATCGACGCCGAGAGCTTTAGCTTTATCCTTTTATTTCAGATATAAAAATTATGTAATTAGACTTGTGGACAAACGAAGGTAATTGTGTTAATGGTCACGCAGTGAGGGAAAATAAATCCATCTACATCGCTGCACCACACTCATGACCGGTTCGACGAGTATATTCACCATACGACGCCGTGTTCTTTATATCTTACATCAGTATCGTAACTTGCCTTATTCCGCAACTCATTCTAAGTGTAACAAATGCTAACGACACATGGAAGATTATTCTCATATCTGATTTTGCGAGAAGCAAAAAAAAAATATCTGAGATGGGATCGCTCACGTGCTACTCATTTGAATTTTAATTTTCAAATGTATCATTATTTGAATTAGATATGATGCTGAATTGTCTGGTTTTATGGTGAACTTACTATGGCATTTTGAAATTTTCTGAAAAGATAAAGCTCCAACCTTACCACTATTTAAGCGACAGGTGTTAGCGTACTGATGCAAAAATCCTTATTGGCTATATGATACCATTAGTAGAGATTATGTAGCAACACCAAAAGGCAGCTCTCGGAATGCTTTTAGCAAGTATATTAATCCTAACAGCGGATGCTTCATGATCACATTCGATTCATTGTTGAGTTTCACGTCAAATGCGTTCTTTATGTACGGGCTTTACACGAAGTGAATGACACGGGAATTGCGGATGATCGTTATGACCGTAGCTGAATCGGCACTCCGCCAATCGACTCGGAACGACATGAATTCTTTCTGAACAAGGAGCTTTTAGAGGTCCTCTTATTGAACGAATCTCTTAGTTATTACTCATAGTTCACATCCCAAAATCGCGAAAATGTAAGATGCCGAATGACTACTAGAAATTTATTAAAAACCCTGTGTCGAGTGGAAAAGGCCTTTATAAATCGTTTTCAAAAAACACTCGCCTTCCGGAGTGGTTGATACTATGCACAGCAAGCTCCAAGAACGTTAATGGCCGCTGAAAATCCAGTATTTGTTGAATACATGGTCTGTTGGCAGATTCTTCCCGATTCACCTACAATATAGTAATGCGCCGAGCAAAGTCTATTCTGACTAAAAGAGCATGCTTGGAATCCATCAGGTATTGACATATTTTGTTTCTGCATTCCGTTTTTACTTGCATGACTCTCTGAATATCGTGATTCAAGATTCAATGCTAGCATTAATGAACTGACTTGTTCAAGGATATCAAGGTATAGGAGCAAATGAAGGCAACAATAAAAAGCCTATGCCTAGACGTCAAGCTGCTTGTTGAGTTTCTTGCGACTAAACTAGATATTCCTTTTTCGTTTCTCGTATCATCTTTGAAAAGTTTCCATGCGTTTTGTTTTTTCTGAATATCCATTTTTCCGCTGTGGATTTGTTAGTGCTTGTCGGTTACTAAGAAAATTTATTTATAGAAGCCACTAGTGATCTTGGGGCGATGAGATGAAAGCCAAATTTGTGTTGAATAAGGAATCGTGATGCAGTTACACGGTGGCAAATCAGGTTTCATCAATGGCAGATAAACGATAGCAAATCACATTATTGTCACCGTTTTTACGCCACTTACACCCATCAATTGAAGCACGAGAAAGCGTGTCTTTGTTTTGGGCGTGGCAGTATGGAATTGACCAATGATTGCGTAGTATGCTTGCCAAAGCTTTGGTGAGTGTGAACAGTTTAGAATCATACTGTGCATTCTTAGATTATCCCGCCATATGATTCAATCTACAAATCATTAGGATAGATCGGTGCTCACTTATTGCATGAGAAGGGCAAACAAATTTAATCATTAAGCTTCATAGAGGTGATTCAAAGCATATGCATGGATTGATAATGGCTTGCATTGTATCATGCTTGTGGTTCTAATCTCCAAGACAGAATTTATCCATGTTTCTGTTAGCATAGTGATCAAAACTGAAATAACATGAATCAAGTAATTGACCTATGTAAGACTGTATGAAACTGCTTGCTCTGAAGGAGAAGTCACCCTTCAGTGGATTTAATATCGCATTTTGTCCTGCAAAGCCGCATGTTCTCTTCGTTAGCAAGCTAGAAAATTGGCTTTTAGAAAATTCACATTTCAGTTTGATTTTCGAGTACAGTGCTAAACATTTCCAACAGCACTGATCATTTAGCGGGCAAGCGAGATGAGCGAACGAGGAGAAGTCTCGAAAAGCATGACAGGTATTTGAAAGTAGTCAGTTGCGGCAAACATCTGTCACTACTATTGATTAGCAAGGAGACCTTTCGCGCGCCGTAGTACTATGTACAGAACAACTTTACTCGTTCCCCGGTATGTGCACCATTGCACAAGATGACTGATGTGATCAGGAAACAAATTTTAAATCAGCGTATTGCTATTTATCGATATCCACTTTCACATATTCCAGTTTCGGCATTATGAAAATTCTTTCGGAAGCATTAATGACTATCTTTGACCAGCCTCAAATCCTTTTCAAGTTGTTCTCGTACTCATGTGAATGTATCGTTTTCCTGTTGGACCATATGAAGCGGTAAGAGTGCAGTGTTATCTCAGTCTTTTCAGCATTCGGTAACGTGAAAGCTCGTGAATTACCTCAGGGCCTGAATGTTTTCCTAGTGTTTATGTCGCGCACACCATCTAAAATGCTTGCCAACATTCCACTCAATTAAAAATACTCTTGATTTGCAGTAATTTGGATAGCTGTCTCCATTATTCTTCAACTACGACTATCACAATAGACGATAAATGACAGACAAATGACGATTTATTAGCAGTGTGCCATGAATTGGCGCTACCATAGTATTCGTTCATAGTTTTTTTTATGAGATTCTATACAAGCTCTTTCTTCAGTGTATTTTGATTTGAGCTCTAAACGCAGATTGTGGAAATCTGGGAATAGAGCGTATACAAGAATGTTGCTTGAGAATATTCGAATTGAGCAGCTTTGCCCAAAATAATACTTTTTGAAGGAAAAGGATGAGAATAGTTCTTGCACATATAAAAGTTTTCCAACTCACGAAAATTTTCAAAAAACACTTATGCGAGTGATGTTATGATAAGATTATCAATAAAGACGTCTCAGGATGCGGCAATGGTCAGCTTGGTGCTTGGTAAGAGTAATTTGGGGATTTTCAATTCTAACGTAGTTTGTTGTTTGTGTTTGTTTCCTTATAATATCTACTTATTTCTTTAGTGGTAGTCCTTTATCAGTAGTGTAAGGATAAAACGAGTCAGCGGTGTGGATGAAACGTCGGTTCACTCTGATCTGATGTCGACTATTTTGTATCTTCATCAACAATCCTCTATGTATATTCATCATCTGTACCACCTGTCGCCCGTTGATCGTCAAATGAAATAAACCGGCCCCTAAAACACTTCCATTTTCTTCTATCGCGTGCAGTAGTAACATAGTGAGTCCTCATCTTTTTAGGGATTCAGGCATCATCCCTTTCTTCTGGGTTTTTATAAAGATACCGAAACATAGCGTCAATGGCCCACCTGTGAAGCGCTTGTCATGTGAATTCCAGTCCACAAAGGCTTTCGTCCATTACGCGTAACTGCGAGCCACTCTCTTTGAGGTTCATTTTTTATCCTTTACTATATAAAAATAAGGTTTCCAAATTTCCACACGCGGGCGTTTTTGATTCCTATGCGACGGCCGTGAATTTGACGTCGAACTTTGTTTTGCAGGATTTCGGCGCCTATGTGTGAATAGTGGAGTTTTTGAATCAGAGTCGCATAATTCAAATAAGTGCTCTTTCACAAGGATGCAAAGTTATCTACAGGTTTCGTCAATATATTCAACTCCGCTTGCCCCACAAGAGATCAGTTAAATTGCACCATATCCAAGGCTTATCGTCTCTATAGTTTGTGCAAATTTGGGAATCTTTCGATGCGCAAATCTTCACTACTGCTGCTGAATTATCCAACCTATTTTTGAGAACGTTCAACAGCTGTGCTTACTCTGTTAGAAATACAGGATGAATAAACCCAATTTTTGCCAGACTTTTCGTTTAGGGTGTCATTTGATCTAAATCAACTTGAGGCGCTCCTATTGTGTCGTATCCATCGTAGACAGCTAATTTTCGAGTCGAGCTTAAGAATTCCACTTCACGTTCTTTCCTGTGCTCACGTTGATAGCTGTTCGAAACATGTTCTTCAAAAGTGCATGTTTTGCGTGTGACGGATGAGCAGATGAGTGATAAACCAAGATGTTTCGGCCGCTTCGTTTACGATATCATTCTGTGTTCTAAGAGTTTTTGGACCATCGCGTGAACGCTTGGAAAGTGAAGCAAATCTGCTTTCACTTTTTCCTGAATGAAATTCATGCCTTCTACCTAACTATTCAGTAACCCCAATCATTCCTTCATCTCCTCTTGCGTTGTCCAGATGACAAAGCAATCATCTATACACCTACACTGGACTAACGGAGTGTAGAGAGCAAGAGAGAGTAGAGAGTGGAGTATTCCAAAATTACCTTGTGAGGGGCATGACTCGCTCTTATAATGGACAAGCGCTCTTGAATATGCCCAGTCTCTCACCAGCGCAACCCATTTTCTGAAAAATCCTGCGCAATATTGCGCGCAATTTGCAAGAACTTCAAGACCTACTCTATTATAGAGCCAGACTGGAATTATCGAGCATGAACATGCATGAACAACAAAATGTTGGGCAATACCAGCACCGCTTCCTCGAGCGTTCCTTAGAGAACGGTACCCTAATAACAAAGTAGATATCAATTTTCGTTTATTTTCGGACGAACTTACTTTTATACTTGGACAGTTCGTACTCACTAGTTGCGCGGGCCCGAGCACATATTTCATCCGTTCCTTTGTAGCGTGACAGTCGTTAATGACGGTGGTCTTTGAGCATGGCGGGCGCTGTAAGTGTCATACCGTGATCTAAAAAATTTTGGTAGCTGTGATTTCAGCTCCTCAATTCTTTCAACGAACTCGTACAGTAGGTCCGACGTGCAGGTGGTCGTCCTCGAAAATGCGTACATGATCGTGGAATGCACTTCGTAGTTCTTCTCGCCCCTATGTCATCTGTTCTTTTCAGTATATGACCGACCCATCCATGTTTCGCTATAGATGGATAGACCTCTCGGCCACGAAGATGTTACAGACCTCAAAGATGTGGGCTCCGCAAGCAAGCCAGCCAGATGTTATGTACTCCGACAAAATTTCAAAAGACATTGCAAGAGCTCTGTAAATTGTTCGTCGCAGTATGAAGTGGTGGAAGTTCAGCACACTCTCGGTTGCATAGCAGAGCGCCGGAAATCTGCTGAATCGAAAAAGTGAGCACGGAGTTTTGGGTCAGTTAGCCGACCAATGGCTCCTTTAAGAAGAAAGAATGCGGCTCATGCTGCTCTTCTCTTTTATCTAGTTCATCCTTCATGTTGTGTTCCATGTTCAAAGAGCGCCCAAGGTACACATACGGGGGTGACCTTCTGCAATCAAAGAACCATCCAGTTTGATCTAATCACCGTTGCTTCCATGGCCTGTTCATAAATTTGGCCTTTATCCCATTAATTCGTAATGCGATCTTCTTTTCTGCTTCGTTTAATTTGAAAAGATAGCGATGTCGTCCGCAAAACGGTGATGTTGCAGGAATATTCCATCGACGCGAATGACCTTCTTGTCGTAATCAGGTGGTTTCACTACCCAATGCAACGCGGCGGTGAACAGCTTTGGCGATATCGTACCGTCCTGTCGAATTCCTTTACAAATAGCATGGTCAGAGATCGATGAAAAAGCTGCATTTTCGTGGCGCAGTCTCGATAGCAGTCTGACAAGGATTCTACATAGGACGGATCCACTCCTTGATCAACGAAAGCTGTTAGGGATCAGCGAGGACTGCATTTGTTTCGGCGCTATCAAACGCTTCTTCATAGTCGGGAAATGACGGATTGAAGGCATGTGATATTCGCGGCAGACTTTGATGACTTGTGACTCTGTTTGGATGTGGTCCATGCAACAGAATCCCTTCTGGATTCCTGCATGATCAGATGGTTCAGACTCATCCAAAGTTTTTGATATGCGCTGTATGACTGATGATCTTGTATCTATTAATCCATCAAAACTCACCAGCCCATCCCATTAATATCTAAATGTTCCAGGACCGTCCACTGAACGCGTCTGCCAACAACGCGCACGTAATGAAATCTTCTAATGTGATCGCCTTTTATACAAACGTGTCAATGAGTCCGTCATGCTAATCTGCGAGCTCCTGACAAAGTGAGAAAGAACCTTCAACAGATGTGGCTTTTCTCACCTTGGGGAGTACTAGGCTGCTCTTTTTTCAGATGGTCTGGGAATCATTTTGCATAAATCAGAGGGCTGGCAATGAGACAGCGATTAGCTCTAACCCTTGCTATAGACTTGATGTCTCAAGTGAAGACCACAATATTCGATCTCTGGCCGCTACTCTACTTTAGGTATGTAGATGATTGCTTCGTCATCTGCTCAGTACAAGAGGAAGTGGACAAACGATTTGAGTTATTGAATAGTCAGATAGACAGCACAAGGTTCATCCGTAAACAGAAAGCAGATTGGCTCTCATTTTTGAACGTTTACGTCAACATGTCTGTAAACTCTTGAAACACAAAGTGGTACCGCAAACGAAGCAGCCAAAATACCTTGGTTTATTACATATCTTCTCATCCGTCACGTACAAAATGCGCACATACGGAAAACATGTTTTGGACAGCTATCAATAAGTGCACAGGAAAAAGGTATAAGATGTATTTCCTGAGATTGGCGCGATAAATGGTCATCTCTAATGGTCACCGTATTGTTTTCGCACCACAAGTGAAATTCAACGGAAATTCGGCGACTTTAAACGGAAAGTCTGGTGAGGTGAGTACAGCTGATAAACTTTGCCCAACAGAGTAGGCGGATAATACGCTCGTAGTAGTCGAAGTACCCTTGAAGTCACTAAGGTGCCAATTAGTTCGCAAGCGACTGCATGGCGTTCGCCTTTGCGAAACGAAAGACTGCCAGAATTCCCCAAAGTTTAGAGACTGCGGCGACACAAGATCTGATATAATTTACCTAATCTCTTGTAAGACATGAAGGATGAATACAGTCGAGACTAGTAGATTACTCTGCATACGCGTAAACGAACACTTCGCGGGAAAACTCATCTCTCACCCGAACACCTTACTAGGCACGCATATACTTTGGAAGCCTTTCGTATACAGAGTAAAGGCATAAGAATAAACCGAAAGAGGAGCCTCGTCATCACGCATTACCTTGCACCATACCCCTAACCTTTCCGGCCTGAGGCACAGCCCTGTCATGTACTGACTTAAGCGGGTAGTCTTCAGTGAATACCTGAAATACCCAGAACATCGAATTGGCGAGTGTTTTACAAAGTAGCCATCTACTAGGCTATCCAAGTCGTTTCTTTCGTTTCCTGCTGAAGTTATGGAGGCTTTAGACTGGGTGGAATGTGCATCAATTTGGCTTTCCTAGGCTATGAATAAGGCGACCCTCGCCGAAACATTAGCCACTGTGCCAATGCTGTTTTGTTAGTGCATCATTGAAACAGTTTATTATTGTATCACAACACTTGCAGTCAATAAATGCTGTTATTAACAATTCGCAACTGCCTAAGCGAAGAAACCTGTCATCTATTTCAACTATGCCGAGATTAACAGAAAGTCGGTCTTAGAAACTGATCTTTAATTTGGTTGAGAGGCATTTTGGTTGAGGAATTTCTTGAAACCGGGGTACACTTTTTCTGGATCGAACATGTCGTTGCTCTCGAATCTCCTCTCCCAGCGTTCCTCGCATTCTGGACTTGTCTTGAATGTCTCACGTTCATAGCACTTGGTTTATTTGGTTGTTTTTCGAAACCTTGTAGATCACAAAGTTGCGGGTTGTCAAAGATGACTGAAACGACAATTATTTATATATATATATATTATATATGTATATGATATGTATATCTATGTTCAATCATGTGTGCCACGGGACACCTCTAAATACTGCGAAACAGTCCCTCAATATATATATATATACATATATATATATATATATACATATATATATAAAAACATAAATATATATATATATGCGTATATTAGATAATCAAAGAGAATTGTTTTTATTTAGCCGCTGTCAGCGAGGTTATAATGTTTCAAATAACTCCAGTGTTATAGAGTGAAGTTTAAAACTTTCGCATCAGGCGGGACTCGAACCCCAATTCTAACCCCTCCGGGAGCGCTTGCTCTAATCCGTTGCGCACCTAACGCCAATCTGCTCACCACTCTTTCTGAGCTACAATGTATCTATCTGTAAGCTGTCAACTGCCTCGTGTAGTTGGTATCGACAATGAATCCAGCCATGCTCACAGCTATTGATTTGGATGATAAAATAGATTTGCTTTCATTTAACCGCTTCGAGCGGTGTTATAATGTTTGAGATATACCCAATTACACACCCACAAATACGTATAAATATATATATATATATATATATGCATATATATACGTACATGCATACGCTCATATATGGATATATATATATCATGCATATAAATATATATATATATATACCGTTCTCAGCGTTGACCAATCTCTGAGAAATGCGTGATGCAATCGTCTAATTTTTTATTTCGAGTGAGGTGACTGAATGCATATCTGGCCTTTGTGCTGACTCGCCGTGTCCCACAGCTTACTGAATTAGTGTTGTTTCTTTTGCCAGAGAAGTATCGGACCAATGTGGTAACAATTTACCGACCCCGGAAAGATAGATGACTTGATGATCAATGAATGCGGGGTGCATAGATCTTTTTTGAAATTCAGATCCTCCGATCACTGCGTCACATGTGCTCTTGAAAAAGAGACAGTATCAGTTCAGTGACTATGTGGAAAATAATAATACGAGACAGTACTACGTAGTTATAATTTCAGTCAGATAATATTAACAGAGATCAGACTTCAAATGGACAAGACGGACTTTAGAGTGAAAACTCAACGTGGATGTATCCGAATTGTAGGACGACCACTCACATGTTGGCGGACGTGTTTATAACAAAAATTAATTAGCTGTACTCGCAGCTGCCCATGCATATCACGGTGAGAATACTCACGGTATCTGCCTTGATCGAATCATACCACTACAATGGACGACAATCGCTAGAAGAAGAGAAGAATGGAAAATGTGCTGGAGTCGGCACAGTTCGTGAAAAAGGACCGCTCATGTATCCAAGTAAAACAAGTAATAATAAAGTCTGTGAGACTGTTTAGAACTTTTTCGATGTTGGTACGTCAGTGGCACATGCACGTTTCAGCAGTATCACCCGCTTCATTAGTGCCACACCCCACGCTGAACCTTACTTTAAAGTACTGTTCAGTGTGTCGCGTGTGGTACTGATGAAACTATCGCCACCGCCGAGTCGCACTCTCACGCATTATTGCATGTTCACAGCCAGGTTCATAGGCAGTTGATGAGATGGATGTCTACACATTTGCTACCAGCTGTAGTAGTCGAATTCGGTAATTGTAGTAATGTCAGCTGAGAGTAGTATAAAAAAAAAACGTCAAAGCTATATGACACTGAAGTGATTTCCATTTCCCCAAAAACATTCCACATGTATAGAGAAGATGAATGTAGTGAACTTTCATGGGAGCCTCTCACTTAAGGTAAATATAACTACGTTATTTCAAAAAAAGAAGGAACTGAGAAAAGTTTCTGCAAAACTGACAGCATCTGTAATAAAGAGGAGCATCCACAGCAACACAAAGCCTCCGGCCCCCACACCCAACCGCGTCCTTCGACTGAAATGAAAATGAGTGTAAAGCTTTTTGCATTCGTGCATTCACCGTAATTATTCATCAAAACGTCAAACATAAGAATTAACCAAAAGTTCAAGGACAGAGTTCAAACGAACTATATTCTGTAGTCACAATGCCAATCAAGCAGATGATGAGTAGTGGAAGGAACATTCTGAAAACAAAATTGAATATTGTTCAATTTCTGCCACCGAAGTCTTCTTTCACATCAAATACAAATCTACAAAGTAGTGTCAAATGTATTGCTTGGAGGAGTATAAGCAATTTTCGCCTCTCAGACCTAATTCTGCCCAAAATTTTAGTGCAATTCCGTGAGGAAAATACTGATGATAACCATGGTGGAAGCACATGTTCTTTTTTGGGAAAGAAGAGGTATTTCTTCGAACAAGTCTGTTGCTTTCCATCGCGTATATAGCATAACAGAAAGTAGTACAGTTTCTTTTTCCGAAATTTCCTATTTAAGAAGGAAAGCGGTAATTGAAACATAATTCTGACGGAGCAACATCATTAATTTTACTACAGTTTCTACTATCCATAACTCACTCGTGGGTTCGAGTTGGATGCCCTCGAACGTCTGCAATCTTTCTATATAGGCTCTGACCAAACTTTGTCAGCAAACAGTACAGCGAGTGGAAGACATTGCATAATTGCAGCTGATTCACTCATCACGGACATAGGGGCACCGTGATCAAGTAGTCGTGATACTATTCACGGCGCGAGCGGGTTAAAGCGTGACCTCTAAAACTCTCCGGCAGTCGACAAGGAACACCGTCTAAGATGTCACAGCCACTTTATCCTTGAGATTGTCGGGAGACGTGCACAAGTGTCCCACGATATTCAAGGTAAGGAAAAAACAAACTGATCCCAGAAGTACTGAGATCCGGAACAGTAAAAAACACTGCGAAGACGGACTCATAAAATAAAGTGCCAAGGAACGGATATAAACAATGATGACGAAGAGAAGAGAGATGACCAGTTTGTGGCGTGGTATTCAAGAGCTTTATTGAAGGCAGTCTTGACTGATCTTCCAAGAGAAAACCAAGAATCCCGTCGAGTGTGACACAATTTCGGCATGACCAGTTTGGTTTATAAGCTATTAAACAGGCAGGTGGAAGCATGTAAGAGAAAGATCAAATCCATAGGGACGTTGCAGTTGTGTGTTTCGTAGAAGGTGAGAAGACGCAGTATTAGAAGCCTCATACTCTGATCGGGATCACCTCTCGACTTTAATCAATCTCCGAGAAAGCCAATCTGTTTCCAATTTTTAGCATTCTTCAAGGTGACGAATGGATATCCGACTTATATAATAAGTCATGGTGGCTTGTAGATGTAGCAAATCAGTATTTCCGGTGACTCTCAGACATGTCTAATACCAGTTCAACGACTTTGGAAAGAAGAAAGGCATGGTGAGCCTTATGCGAGGGACCGAACTATTGAGCAGCGCTCGATTCATCATGTCTGTTACAGAGCACCTACAACCAGTGCTTCACACATTCCCGACTATACTTTAGCAAGTTGAAGATACTTGCGCCGCAAAAAAGAACGATTGCGTTATGTAAATTGGTTCAAACACATCACATAGTGTAGTGTTCCATACAGAGATGTAGATCTACTTACAAGTAGATAAAGCTGCTTAATATCCACCACTTGACTTGAACGTTACAGTTATAAGTGATGCCTATTTGTCGGCATTCTGCAAAATTTTGAAGCCAAGAAGCTGGTTGGCCGTTGCGTTTGCGTGGTAAGATTCCACTTTGCTTTTCAACTCAGATATTTTCAGATGCACAGTCTTACATAGACTTTCAAGCCGTCGTCTTTCACAGAGTTATGAGAATTTGTTTGAGCTTTCAAATGCCGATTGACTCTCCATGCAAATCATAGGATATTGTGAAATTGAATATCGTTTTTCGAATTCGTTCGCTTCATTCTCATTCAGCAAAATCTGTAAAGGAACTGACGGCATAGTTGAAAACACTGATTGCACCTTTATGCAAGCCGCAGACCTATAAGGTCATCAGACAGTTATCAAAAGTACAAAGTGTTAGGTAGCAATTAATCTCTGTAAGTGGCAACACTCATTAGAATCCAGAAAAACATCATAGATGGATTTGATCCGAAATTAATTTGCTTGAAAAACGACCCAAACAGTCTAAGATTATGCAAATCTTTTGAGTGCGAAGCAATGAAGGGATTCACTAATGCAAGGCACTTGTGGATACCAGCGACCATGAATGTACTGCTGGGCACATGTAGCTACTGGACCAGAAAGAAAGTGCATAAGAAAAATCGCAGATTGAAGACTAGTATTAACAAGATTATGGGTATGGCATCAAGAACATGGTGATGACGCAGAACGAGGTGTTCATAAAGCACCATGCAGAGAGCTAAAACTACAAGGGAATGACGATTCAATGAAAACGTTGAGAAAGCAGATGAACTGCTTTTGTACCGCATGGCAGCGCTTTAATACTGCTGGAAGTAGGCGTAGGCTAAAGCGTTTTGAAAGCACAGAAAGATTTCAATGTAAAAACGAAGCACAACGTTGAACACAGGGAGTTTACGAAAACACGGTATACCGACGCTTATAATCGGATGATGTAGGCAGAAGTACATTGAATACTGGTAATTTAGTAATTCTGAAATATTTGAAAATGGACACATCGGGTGATCATAGCGTGACAGCAGATGAAGGGTTTATTATTGTCTAAAGTGAAAATAATTAAACGTGTTTTTGCAATTTACAATGCACATGCGGTGACATACTGTAGTAGATGACATTTGATTAAGAATTCGTATGTTTATGTATATGGGAGGCTAGAGAGCATTCCTAAGATATTGAAAAAAAATGCTTCTACACTCATCTTGAATTTGTTGTACCACTTGACGAGTGGACGACCCAAGGTACCGATATAAGTCCAAGCTTACAGAATTCGGTAATGTGATAACGGTGTCAAAGGGAGTGCGGTTGCCACATTGATCACCAGAAGATTGATATCTTCAGATTTCTCATAAATATCTCAGTTAGTCTAGAACTGCGAGGTCTTTGAAGCAATGTATATTGCAGCTATAGTATTCACCCCTGGGGGACGGAAAAAATTGATGCACTCAACGTAAATTGCGTATAGGTGCGCAATTATCGTGTTTGCTTTAGCTTTTTTCTGTATTGTTGAAATTCTTGGGTTTTTTGCATGACTTGGGTAGAATACAAGTTTGCTCACCCGCTCATATTCTTTTGGAGCATGTAGAGCTTTTATATATGAAGCAACGCCTTAGCTTACAGCGCAACGTAGTGTTTTGACATGCAATCAAACGTAGAACTTATGCAAAGGCTATTACGCTATGAATCTTCGAGCCTTGCACAATTTTCGTAAAACAAAGTACTTGAAAATCATAAATCAAAACAATGGATAATTAGTCACTAATCAGTAATGATCATAAATACTGGTTGGTCACTGTATTGTTACACTTCATACTGGTCCGTTTTTACAAGGATAAAGGATAAGCTCTCGGTGTTGATCAGCTCCATGGCACACGCCATGCACTCGTCTTCAATTTTTAACTTCGTTTGAGGTGAGTGAATGCATATATGGCTCGCTACGACTCCTCTACAATGACTCGCGGTGGCCTCCTACTAAACGGATACAGTGCTCCTTATCCTCTCAGGCTGTCCTGACACCTGCCTGGCACCAATTTACAGATCCCGGAGGGAAGGATGGCTTGGTGAGCCACAGTAGTTTATATTCGAGAGTTGGCATCATTGTAGGATCATAGAAAAGCATCTCACTCTGCAAAGTTCTGGTTTCATATATCCATTTTTTCTTTCTATGAGCATTATTCCTTGTTACAACTTTTGCCACTGCACATGAACTTATTTGCATGTTCCATGTTTTTGTTAGTTGGTTATCTTGAAAACGATTCTATTCATCTTCCTCAAACTCCATAACTCGAAATATCTACAGTGTAGGTGTTTTCAGAAGTCCATCAGTAAACGCAGACCTGGTTGCCTACTGTTTCCCGTGGGTATCTTCCCCCTCGTTCACCGTTTGCATTCGTGCACTGTGCCGGCTTTCACGAATCATTCATGGTTCATATATAAGAGCAGGAGTCGAATATTTTCGCATACGCAAAAACTCTGTGCAGTAATCTTCACACGCACTCTGAAAAGAGCAATTAGTCAGTAGTGCATAAATTTCTCTTGCTCGCTCCTCTCACTCAGCAATCTTTTCTTCGAGAGTATGTCTTTGGAAGTGGTTGACTGAGAAAAGCAAGTGCAGTCTGACCGATCTGAGTTTGATGGAAGGGGACCTTTAAACTTCCACTAATACTGAATAAAATTGTTACAAATCATCAAGAAACAAGAATGGAAAGATAATTGGTGACTGGCCATAAAAGATGCTGTCACCCAAACACCTAGCCTACTTTTTGATGACGAAAGGAAGTGTTCAAGATAATGCCAGGCTTGGGTGCAAGAAACTAATCCACTTCTACGTATTCTTCATGTCCGACTTCTGACAGTTGATAGTAAAGCATTTCCATGACGATCACAGAATGATGTCTAAGAAAAGACGCCCTCATTCTCACAAGATACGCTGCTGGGATGCGTATTAAGAGTAACGAACATATTCATTTCGTATTGATATTGTTTTTGTACTGGAATATACGGATTCTTTGGACGTATGAGAGCTCTTAGTCGAAAACAACTATAGGGAAGTTGCTCCAGTGATATTCCATGTTTTATGTCGCTAAAGCGCGTCTAACGTACAACTATGCTATTTAATTATCAGCAAGACCTGTCCACCCAATGGGTTTGACTGCCTTAAAGATGAGGCATACATTTCTTTCCGCTGGTACATGGCACTAAGAAGGTGTTTCAGATAAGCAAGCCTAGCGCTAAATTTTTAATTCATTAAGCTATAAATTGACTACTGATGGTGAGTGAGTAGGAAGGAAGTACAACTTCTCAATTGCATAAACTGTGATCTCAGCGCAACCAGTCTTATTTGTTGACAGGGGCGGTTCATGAGTGATGGTAATTTCTCACAGAGTGATATAAATTCCACAATTTGAAGATTTTTGGATATCCTGAGTAGAATTTCTACCGTGTCAGTGGAAAGTTCCGAAACTGGGGGTGAAGATGTTGCATTCTTTCCGCAGAACTAGCCCATAACTAATGAATGCAAACTTTATCAAGGCCCGCTCTAACAAAATATCTGGAAATCTTTCGTATAAAAATCTTCTAAAAATTATGTGTCGTTAAAATGTATTTTTGGATTGGATCACGTTTGCGCCGAAATGATTCGGAAAAATCTTTTGAAATGCGCTGCAATCTCAAGAGCGCTGCTTTTGTATTAAGAGTTGAGCTTCAGGACACCGGAAGTTTTTCTTCACTAGAAATACCTTATAGAAGTTCCTTCAGTAGTGATCTGTTTTCTATTTCATTAGTCTTTCTTAAGACAAAATATCGCTATATAAATTTCAGCAAAACCGGATGTTATGTATAGAAATCGAGCCGCTTATACCCAATGCAAGATGTTTTCGCTTTTCTTTGATGAAGCCACTGTAAAAAACTTTCTCTTTTACAAATAAGATCAGTATCGGCATTACTAATTCTGCGGCTGTCTAGTGACATCGGAAATATAGATGAAATGAGTTGAAAATTATTCAACAGCGGTTGAAAATGATCTCCTTTATGTAATGGTGTGCTTATTTTTCACGAACAGACAGACAAAAACACGTGGTTGCTCGTTGACAGACGCTGACCCAGTCACGACGACCCAGTCACGCTGACAGATATTGGTATTAAAGATCAAATGATATTGGGTTTTTATTTAACCGCTTTTAGCGATAGTATGAGTTTCAATATATACCCGTTCATGTAGAGCAATGTGCAAAGCCTGCGCGAAAGTTTTGCACATTGCTCTACATCATTTGGTATATATCTGTATTTTTTACAATATAAGTGAGTTAACAATGATTTACATTCTGGTATCGAATAGATTTCAATAATTTTTCACTCCGATAGGCTTCCTTTTTTTGCTACCAGTGCTTTTGAATTGAACTGATTTACAAACTGAACTCCGACATAGAAAATTCTCCTGGTTTCCTATATAAGCTTTGCTAAACATTTATGACTATTGCAAGATATTCAAAAGCAGTATATCAGAGAAACCGGAATTCTAAGAATATTCAAAGCAACGGTGAAATCCTGAAACATCACCAAGGCAATTTCACACAGAATCAAGTCACACTTAGTTTTTAACAAACAATTTGATAAAGGCAGCGATTCCTCATTGATCTGATTTTCTGTGTAATCATAGTCACACACAAGAAAGCGTATTTCGAATAATTTTCTGTTCATGAGACATGTTCGGCGCAACGTTCACGCCCGTGCCAAAAGTCTGACTTTATCAGCTATGCCGTTTTGACAAAGGTTCTCACGATAATCGGTGCTCAACGAATAACAAGCCGATCGGACTTCACAAGAAAGACCTTATTGCAGTCGTAACACACAAAGTGCAATGTTGTTGAGCGAGAGGATGCAGATTTACAGCACAACACCGTGCCAATCACACCTATTGGAAAGTGTGTTGTGGAATATCAGAAAACAGACTCAGCAGGTGATCATTCGATGTATGGATAAAATTTAAATATTGCATATCCGAATAAAGAAATGCTGTCTCATAATTCATACTATTCAAGCTGTGCCATTTTCCACTAGATATGAAGTAGTATTAAATCTTGAATATAATATAGCACCTGACATTACAATACCGTATTATGATCAAAATTTTACAGAAACGAATTGGAACTGTCCGCGAATACGATTATCATGTGGATCACCATTACCGAATTGATAACTTCACATTTCTCAAAGAATGTCGGAAGCTTTATCAGCGCTGTGATCTTTGAAGTAGTTGACTATACGGCCCCAATATATCAAACGATCCACTTGAAAGTCAGTCATCTCTATTCAAAGCTATTCAGTTCACTTTCGAAGTGATGATATCGGTTATCACACTCTTAAAATTGCATAATGATCGGTCTGCTATATTACGAGGTTCTTTCTCCTTGTCTGTTAATTCTCATCGTGGAAGAAAGAACGTCATACATATGAATTCAAATAAACTTTTTTCTTGAAGAGACATCAGCGGTTCGTAGTCTGATATTGGATAAACTTAAGCACTTTTGGTTTAATTTGTTTGCTTGCCTTTTCTATACACATAAATGGCTATTAATCTGCAAGTCAGACTCCAACCCTAACAATATTCTCTAATATTCTATACTGTTCTATGCCACATTATCGCATTTTCCCGGAATACTCAGAAACAATACATCAAAAAGTTCCCGGAATTTCCTCAAAGCAAATTTACGTGTTTATAATCTATGCCAAGTTTTTAGAGCACAAGTAATTTTCTAGCAGCGAAGTCCAGTAAACAAAAGTTCATACGTATAATTGGCAGCTAGTAACCAACACAGTGGTAGAACTCGCAAAGAATTCATTTGTGCTTATGGCGATTCTGTGTCACATTTTTCATAACTGATGATCCGATAGCATGCTCTGAGGCTTTTATAAGGTCTAATATGGCGTATATGCAGTATTAGACGGATATTCTACCAGCCATCAGCGCTCGACGGTTCTCTCTGCAATGTTGGAGGACTTTGTCACTCACCATGCGGTGATTTGAATAAAGTCGGCGTCGATTCCTTTATTGGTACAGGTAAATCCCCTGCAAGGGATCGGCTGAACTGGAAGGCACCGTGTTTTTAATGAGTCTGTAAAATTGGAGCAGCTGTTCAGTATTGCATAAATGCTATACCAAGCCTCATGAAAGGCTCGAAGCACATTATCGGATTGTCGGATTACCACTGTTTTTAGGAGAGGCCTATATAAACAGACGAAAATAGAGGTACTCCTTATTGCGTTACATTCGACTGCTTTGATGGACCTCGCTCAAACTTTGATAATCTGTTAACATATTTTGGGCTTTAAAAGGGGCCTGTTGTGGCACTTATAAAGTGCTAGACGCGTGTTTCGACCTCACAGCCTCATCATTAACACGGTGCCTTTTGGTTGAGCCAACTCCTTGCAAGGATAATGTCCACACAAATTTTCGATTTTTCTCTATGTAAGGAATACATTCTCCTGCAAGAGGTCAGCTGAACCGAAAACTTCGTACTATAAGGCTGTAAGGCAAGAACACTTGTCTAACACTTTATAAATGCCATTACAGACTTCCTGAAAGACTCAAACATGTTATCGGATTATCAAATTACATACTCTTAAAAGCCTCAGTTCAATAGCCACCTGATTGAATGTACTTAGACACTTATTAATGTGGGTGTCGGTGATGCAAAAGAAGAGATCGACGGAATTTTTATAAATCAATGGCGATCACATTCCAGTATTGACAATCATATGTTTTTACTGTAGTTTTTGGTTTGACAGGATTTCTCCTGCTATTATAATTATTAATTAATTATTATTATTTCTCCTGCTTCATTAGATATAATTAAAGTTCTGCATCTGATTAATGAATCTCAATGAAATCTAATTGAATTCACAAAATGTAGACTTTCTGTGTAACTATCGAACTAGCATAATATGTAGCATAGATGGCTCGGTAGCCAAGTGGCTATTTATGCTCGATGTTGAGCTAATCTCTACCTCACACATTTTTCAGGAACCAATAACGAGCGCTCCGACCTAGCTATACTCGAAACTGTAGAGCTGTGCTCAGGTACTTATCTACGATGTGAAGAAAATAAGAGCCCTATCAGATGAAAACCGCATTTAATTTAATGGTAAGCACTGTGCAAGCATATATGGTAGGTAATGACAGAATCAGTTGAAAGCGGTGTTATGGAACGAATCTTTCAACATCTGCCGACACGTGGTAGCGTTGCGCTGCTGCCTAAACTTCTAGTGGTCGTTGATTGTTAGGGATTTTTCCGCAACAGGCGCTTGTGAATTCTCGGCAGCAACATGAGAATTAGATGTGTGCGAATTGATGGAAAACACCGTATCCAAGATTTTCACATGCACCAATAAAGTCTTGAGAACAAGGCACGCTTCCGCTGCTGGGATTGAATATAGCAATTGTAAAACGATCACATAGCCTGCCTGTAAAACCATGATTGAGAGAATAATTCAAAACTTGTTTTTAGGAATTCATTTCGAGTGCTTTATTAAAGCCGCGCTTGAATATCAATATAACTAATAATTTATATTTGAGCCAACATGTCATGTGGTCTGTTGATGGGCTCTTGTACAGCCCCATACACGTGCTTCGACCTTACAGTCTCGTCAGTTGGGCAAGACTCCTTATTTTTTAATTTTTTAGGCAATCCTCTCAATAGCCCCTACTCTCTCTATAAAAAGGTTGCGTCGACGAACGATTCACACTGTAAGTCAGGTGAAATTATCACCGAAAATACAGTATTGTACACTCGTTTGCTCCTTGACGGTATTTTTATAATATTATACGATTATTTTGAGTGTTTTATTAAGACCACCTCTTTGATGACGCTACCTCTTTCAAGGAAGAGTAAGGGTTTCCGAGAGGGTTGGCTAAAAGACCAAAAGACGAAGGGTCCTGCTTGACTGACGAGACCGTAATGTCGAAACACGTGTGTCGGACTGTACAAGAGCCTATTAACGGACCACTTTTCTATGATCAAACATGAGAGGGATTTTCGTTTACCATGCTCAGATCCAAATTATCTAGAACATTGCGTTTTGTTAGGTTTCATGAAGCATTCGATAGTTTGAACTTCAAGGCTCTTGATGCTGTGTAGTAATTTTTGGCAGGGCTATTTTGGTGCTTTGTGGAAGTAAAAATAAAATCAAGTCTCAAATTCAACTCATTTGAACGTCTTTGAGCTGCATACTGGATTTCGCCCTGGAATTTCTGGTTACACAATACTTTACATTTTCCACAAGAATTTCTTGTGTATTGTAGTGGTCGAGAAAGGATTGGGGTTTCGCACTCGGCGCACATTTCATGTCGACTAAGTTCTGTGTTTGGCTGTGTATGGTGCGCGGTTGAATGACTGCGCATCCCGATACACATGTGATGCGCATTTTCTATGTGAATTTAAGGCTCTTGTTGGTGTGAAAAAATTCTATATACAATATCTGACTTCAATACTACATATTTTGCCCTACTTTCCTTGTTCTTTCTGCGCATTATCTTGAGTTGTTCCAGGTGTATGCTCGTCAACAGGTCTATTTTATAGAACTGAAATGCAAAGCCTAAGCCCAGATAACGGCAAGTCTTAGTTCTTCTGCAAACACGATGCTAAAAAGGTGCTTTCTCAGAGAAGAAATCAAGCCAATTTCGCAATCTTATATAAAGCACTGCTATAAAATTTTCGGGTTCTAAACTGTATAACGCTAGTCGAAACTTAAGAAAGGGAAAAAACGCGCCAATTCCAGGAGCTGGAAACTGAGCACGGATAACGAAAGTGTACCCTCGTCTCTAAGAAGGAGTGAAATAAACGCATTCCTAGATCCTTATGAACTTCTGTACGGCGACAAATAGAACTTACTCCCATGTAAAATCACCGTTGTGATCTTGCTGAATTTTCATCGCGCAGCTCCTTCCGAAAATCTTTGAAAGAGTTATAGAAGTTTCTTATATTGATCGTATAGAAATTTGAGGAGTAATCCTAGACCAGTGTTTTGCAGGCAGATTATCTGGAGCGCAATCGGCTATAAAATTAGAACCATTGATGTTTGACCTAACAAGAACGTAGTTCTTCCAAATTTAGTCGCGATTAGTCCATTTCACTATTTTCATGATGCTAATAGTCACTAAAAGAGAAAGAGCTAATCACTGAAAAATTCAAAACAAAAGTAGTCTGAGTAGAAAAATGTCACATCCATTAGCATGCATCATGAGCACAGTTTTTATCACCTCATAAACCTTATAACGTAAATTGAGCCGATTTTTCTTAGAAAAAAAATTTAGAGATTTTAGGGCTAGTAATCAAGCAGCATTCGCAGGATATTTTGAAGAACAAAAATAATCGCGAAATGTGTTCTTCTAAAATTTCAAAGCTTCTCAGGTTTGTGATTCGTCAAGTGCAACAGTAAGTGCAGTGTGACTGTAGCAACAGCTTTACTTATTAGGGAAGACACTTTCTCGACTTCATTCTAAATAGTCATGCATACTATATAATAAAATTAATCTATTTGAATGTGCTACCGCCGTGCAATGTGAACTAAGACACAAAACTGCGTTCTTTTTCCTAAAAAATGAAATGCAGTAGTTCTCTTTCTGCCACCCTGTGATGATCACCCAACATGTCCACATGTCCGTTTTCAAATGTCCCTTGATGATAGAATAACATCATGAAATGCGATTCCATTTCTATCGTGTGATTAAAATCGGCGTTAAAATGTAATCATACGAACGGACTCTGACTCTACATCGTTCCGCTGTGCGAGCACTTTGAGATTTTTCCATCAAAAATTATTTTGGACTGTGATAGCTCCCTCCCATTTCTAACGGTAGAAAACTATTGCCATTTGGTAGAGGAACGGTTCATCATGAATTTCTCGGCTCTCCGGTTAGATTTTTCTCACAGTTCCAGCTTTTGCCACAATGTCGCGTGGATTCCATGCCTTGTCAATACTACACTTTTGAGTCATGCAACTATCTCACCGTTAACATTGATCCTCAGCCTACTTTCTCTATTGCAATCGTCCTTACTCTTATAACTGTAAGTGCTGTGCACACATTTTTGGTCGTTGGCATTTAGAAAAGCCTCTCACTAAACATTATCTTGACGCCTTCAAATTAGAGTTTGCATATTCTTAGACTGAACAAACTGCTTGAGCAAATGGCTTGCGGATTCAATCCGCTTCTCATTTCTTTCTAATTGAATTAATGCTTTCATTCAAGAAGAATGCCTAACGGAAAAAACTTTGTAGCCCGAAAGATCGTCCTATGAGCCTTAATACTTTTTCATTTGGCGCAAGAAGGAATCATCTATTGAATGCTCCTTATGATTATTTCATGAACATCGTCGAAGAACGAGGAAGTTGCTAAGTTGAAAGAACGAAATCTGAAAAACACCATCAGCTCAAAGCCTGAGTGGCTTCCGAAAGAATGTCGTCATTGATAAGACCGATAAGATATTCAACAAGCTGGTCAAAATCATCAAGGTAGCATTTTGGAAGATGACAGCTTAAGAATCGTTGTGGAAGATCTCCCTCCGAAAACATTCAAGTTGTGGTGAAGGTATTGGCGATGTCCTCAACCTGTGCCATTAAATCTTTATCTACATAACAATATTATTCACACGGCAAGCAGTAACAGCAAGAACGGCCAAGACGGTATTATGCGTCTTGAACAAGTGATCACCTGTATCATCTGTCGTCCCGTTGATCGTCGAGTGACTCGAGCGGATACCAGCAACACTTCCATTTTTCCCTATCACGTGAAGGAGTAGCCCCGTGGGTCCTGCTCGCTTTAGGTATTCCCTGAGCATCATATCATTCTTCTATAGCCTTATAGCAAGCGATATGTTAAGTATCAAAATTCCAAAAACAGTAATATTAACAAGAGAGTGATAGTTGTGAGAAACTGTGTTCAAGATAAAGTTATGTTTCAGTGGGTTTATGCATTTGGCGATGATAAGAATACTGTGAAGAGCAATTTGAGGAGCTTCAACGAAGAATGAATGTGAAAGAGTGTGAGCTAGTGAGAGACGTCAGAGATCAACGTGCTAGATATGTAAGTGTGCTTTGAGGAAAAGATATGCACTACGACGATTACACAATAAATCCACTCCGCAGTCAGACAATCAACACGTAGTCCACAGTTGAATGTACCAAAGACCATAGTACAGAATCAGTGTGTCTCTTCATCTAATCAGAGTTGTAGAGATCGGTGATGCATTCAGTACAATGCAACGTGAGAACTGTGAACAGGGCGATGAGCCATGAGTGAGGGAATGTATGATGAAGATGACACGATGGATCTGATTAGCAATTAGGCGATCGACATGTGATCAAGTTGAGAGAATCAAAAGCTATGAAAGAGAATGAATGTCCGATGAGAACATAGAGCAGAAAAGCGACATACAAAACAACAAGAAGGATGATGATAAAATGACGGAAACGGGCTGACCACTCTCCATCGCCGCACGCTGGTGAATTCCGGTTGACCCCATTGCCGTCGTTCCGCCCATCGCACATGGGACTGCTGTGCCGACAAGACGTTCGAAATCCGACGGCCTATCGAATTTGAGTTGGATTGTCGACACAAGTTGATTAGCAACATGGTGGAATCTCACTAATTGCAGACAACCGTCATTTTGCGTCGAGGCTAATGAAATAATGCAGCCGATAAAAGAAGATTGGCATTGCGTTTCGATTACAGAGCTCAAGTCTAGTTATGGACCTTAGGCAGCTCCATTTCTCATGAGTACTTCTTTTTGTCACTGCGGACTTCTGCTGACCTTTCTTGGAAAGTGGACGCCAATTATAGCGATTGTTGAGTGGTTTGGCTGCGAGACTCGTGTGGGACGGATACGGCGAAAACGTGCCCGAGCATCGTGCGCAACTCAGATACGGCGAAACATTGAATTTTACGATCCATATCTTGACGATAACTGGAAATGGGCAAGTAACTAAAACATATTCTAGACCAAGACCGAACAAAGAATTCACAAAACTATCAGCTTTTATAAAGAAAATCATGTCAATGCAGTAACGAAAGCAAAATGACACTTTTTCGGTCCCTACATATACATTATATATATATATATATCCAATATGTATATGTATATATGCATATAAACATGCACCGTTTCAGATGTACAGACGTACTCTTTATCCAGAGGATTTCATGCGGAAGGCGACAATTATGATCACTTTCGTGAGTTGCAATGACATTGGGTAATCGTAATCTAAAATATCATACCTGTTCAATAGTGCACAAATTAAAGCATGGATAGATTGAAAATGAGTCACACATGGCGAAATTGAGAATAATGATTACATTAACTAAACACATAAAATTTAACTCTGTCCGTTTTACTAGCTGCAACGTAGTCCAAAAATCCCGAAGTGTGTAGTGATTTTGTCTTACATCTGGGTGGATTCAGACATGAACACAAACAAGGCTTGATGCTATCGCAGAGTGTGCACCAACCGCTGTGCCGTTTTTCCCCATAAAGACTATTCTTCATCAAGGGTTTGATCTTAGTTGGGTTGTCATTAGTTATAACCTGATTTACTCATGTTAAAATAATATACATTGTTTATCACACCATGATAGGTAAGCAGTATTAGCAAAACCTAAGAAATTGCTCCCACAAAAGGACAACCCTACTTTCGGCAGGTGACTGTGCATAAAACGAAGGACTGAGTTATTCAGTATGAATTTGTAGATCAATATACTCCATCACGAGATTATCACAAACATAGTAAAATGGTAGGTAAGTTGAGAAAGTCATATCTCAATTAATAAACATGTACCTCGATAAAACCTGAATTGCCAAGCAGCTTAGGTAGCACAAGGATTCATTGAGTCTAAAAGTGGCTTTAAAAGAGTCTAAAAAAAGTCAAAGCTAAGGAAAATTATCTGCCTCTCAAGCTGAAAAGCTAGTGAACAATGAAAGACATCAACGTGACAACAGAATGATTTAATCGAGATTCCACATAACTTGTCCTCATGACAACGAAAACAGATCAAATTCAACAAATGTCAAGTTCCATCGATTGACGTCCAAGGGTTTTAACTCTTCGACACGTAGACCTGTCAAATTTCAGGGTAAAGAGTGAAACAATTATGCTCTACTTTTGGGGCTCGCGTATTACGCTCGACTGGCGTCTGTTCCTAGTTTTCCACTAAATTTTCAACAAGCAATCTTTAGAGACTGCCAGAAATGGTGAGTGATGTAAACTTGAGACGGAAGAAAATTCACATTTCACCCTATTTCCAAGAGAGTGTACTAAACGCAGCCATGCTAGGACTCTCGTATTACTATCACTCCGCCTGGATTTCCAAATTGTCAAATGCTGCAGTAATTTTGAGACGCAGGTTCAACTCTCACTCGAAGTCTAAAGTTTTGCTCAACAAACAGCATTATTTGAAATACAGTTACAACTTTGCAACAGAAGAATGAAATGGTAAAGTATAAAGATTTGCTAAGACTTTTAGAGCAAGCAGATATATGGCTTGCGTAAAGTGTCCAATAACCAAATTCAATCAGCGCTTCCAGCAGATTTCGAGATAGGAGAAATTTCGGAATTTGCCGTTAATCTGAATTAAGGAGATATGTCGGACTTCGTTACTGATCTGAATTAGTGGTTGATGTAGTCGGGCTGGCAAAGAACTAATGGACTGTTTGTGCCACGAAGTCGTATTTTGTTGCGAACTTCAAATGCTGGAATAAGAGTTTCTGGCATGATTTAGCACATGCTGCAAGCTTATTGCATGATATTTTATCAGCTGGTTAGCTATTTAACAGGACAAATTTCACATATCAACGCGTGATATGTCAAAAATCCAGGAAACAGCTATCTATCGATTAAATCGGAACATTACATTTGAATGTGCGCCGAGTGCGAAACCCCAATCCTTTCTCGACCACTACAATACACAAGAAATTCTTGTGGAAAATGTAAAGTATTGTGTAACCAAAATTCCAGGGCGAAATCCAGTATGCAGCTCAAAGACGTTCAAATGAGTTGAATTTGAGACTTGATTTTATTTTTACTTCCACAAAGCACCAAAATAGCCCTGCCAAAAATTACTACACAGCATCAAGAGCCTTGAAGTTCAAACTATCGAATGCTTCATGAAACCTAACAAAACGCAATGTTCTAGATAATTTGGATCTGAGCATGGTAAACGAAAATCCCTCTCATGTTTGATCATAGAAAAGTGGTCCGTTAATAGGCTCTTGTACAGCCCGATACACGTGTTTCGACATTACGGTCTCGTCAGTCAAGCAGGACCCTTCGTCTTTTGGTCTTTTAGCCAACCCTCTCGGAAACCCTTACTCTTCCTATAAAGAGGTAGCGTCGTCAAAGAGGTGGTTTTAATAAAACACTCAAAATAATCGTATAATATTATAAAAATACCGTCAAGGAGCAAACGAGTGTACAATACTGTATTTTCGGTGATAATTTCACCTGACTTACAGTGTGAATCGTTCGTCGACGCAACCTTTTTATAGAGAGAGTAGGGGCTATTGAGAGGATTGCCTAAAAAATTAAAAAATAAGGAGTCTTGCCCAACTGACGAGACTGTAAGGTCGAAGCACGTGTATGGGGCTGTACAAGAGCCCATCAACAGACCACATGACATGTTGGCTCAAATATAAATTATTAGTTATATTGATATTCAAGCGCGGCTTTGATAAAGCACTCGAAATGAGTTCCTAAAAACAAGTTTTGAATTATTCTCTCAATCATGGTTTTACAGGCAGGCTATGTGATCGTTTTACAATTGCTATATTCAATCCCAGCAGCGGAAGCGTGCCTTGTTCTCAAGACTTTATTGGTGCATGTGAAAATCTTGGATACGGTGTTTTCCATCAATTCGCACACATCTAATTCTCATGTTGCTGCCGAGAATTCACAAGCGCCTGTTGCGGAAAAATCCCTAACAATCAACGACCACTAGAAGTTTAGGCAGCAGCGCAACGCTACCACGTGTCGGCAGATGTTGAAAGATTCGTTCCATAACACCGCTTTCAACTGATTCTGTCATTACCTACCATATATGCTTGCACAGTGCTTACCATTAAATTAAATGCGGTTTTCATCTGATAGGGCTCTTATTTTCTTCACATCGTAGATAAGTACCTGAGCACAGCTTTACAGTTTCGAGTATAGCTAAGTCGGAGCGCTCGTTATTGGTTCCTGAAAAATGTGTGAGGTAGAGATTAGCTCAACATCGAGCATAAATAGCCACTTGGCTACCGAGCCATCTATGCTACATATTATGCTGGTTCGATAGTTACACAGAAAGTCTACATTTTGTGAATTCAATTAGATTTCATTGAGATTCATTAATCAGATTCAGAACTTTAATTATATCTAATGAAGCAGAAGAAATACTAATAATTAATTAATAATTATAATAGCAGGAGAAATCCTGTCAAACCAAAAGCTACAGTAAAACATATGATTGTCAATACTGAAATGTGATCGCCATTGATTTATAAAAATTCCCTCGATCTCTTCTTTTGCATCACCGACACCCACATTAATAAGTGTCTAAGTACATTCAATCAGGTGGCTATTGAACTGAGGCTTTTAAGAGTATGTAATTTGATAATCCGATAACATGTTTGAGTCTTTCAGAAAGTCTGTAATGGCATTTATAAAGTGTTATACAAGTGTTCTTGCCTTACAGCCTTATAGTACGGACTTTTCGGTTCAGCTAATTCCAATCAGAACAACAGCATCTCTTCTTCAAAAGAAAGTACATCATTGTCCACAATTTTCGGCAAAACCGTGTAAGCTCCCAGATCTGCTCCAAATACCAACCCTTCCTTGAGTTTCGAATGAAAAACTCCTGACATGCCTCCTCATCTTGTTCTAGTATCTTGAATGGGCGCCTACTCAGGAAATGTTCGACTGAGCGGAAATGAGTCGACGCAATATCTGAATTGTAGGTTGGGTGCGCTGCGATACCGACTGCTTCCAGTTTATCGAACTTTTCCTAGTCTTCTTTGCGGCGTGAAATTTGGCATTATCTTGCTGAAACAGCGCGCGTTTTTTGACGATTCAATGTCAAGCTCTTTCTTTCCACCGCATCGTGGACTTCTTCCAGCTGCTCGCAGGAAAGCTCTGCATTATAGCACGTTCATTCGGAAAAAGTTCGATATGCAAGACAGCTTCGCAATTCCACAAAATTTATATCGGTGACGTTTTTGCCAAACGGATCATAACGTGCAACTAATGGTGGAGCTTAGCTTTTTGGAACTTAGCGGTCATCCAACGCCGCGATAGACATCCGTCCTATTGCATCATTGATCTCCATCGCAGCATTTCTTGTTGATTGTGTCGCTTTCATCAATAACATATTAAAAATCGAAGCTCAATGCCCATCGCCATTACTTGGTATCCGAAGAACAAATTAACATGTGATACACTATGACTAGCGTTGCCATAAGAGTTTCTTACGGAAGTATTCCTGAGAAACTTCCGTGACTCTATCACAGCGGGTAATGTTCGAAACAAACTTGAAACTCAATTTTTCGCGGATGGCAAGGAGCTGTTTTCCCAAACTAGTAAGATCAGCGTTTGAATAGCAAATTAATTGGCTGCATTTCAAACGCGATAGGCTTACAAGCATTCCCATACAAGAGCGCCAATAGGTAATGAAACTGAATATATTATTAGCTTCTGTTGATATATATTAACAACTATCAAAATCAAGCTCAGAACTTGAAAAGCTCATCTAAGAGACTCTCAAAGAGTTACGAAAGCTGTACTTCACAGTAGCAAGTGATTTGAGATTGAATGGGTGTACCGACTTTGGAAATTTTTATCTGGTTTGTTTTGCTCTGAACCACGTCGCGTTGCGCTTTCAATCTTTAATATTTAGCAACGGATGGAAACTTTTTACATCAAACGATTTTTGGCTAGGTGCGACAGCACAAAAGTTAGCGCATGAGTAGATCTAAAATAATTGTGAACCAGTTACACATGGTTCTTAGAATTTTTTTGGACGGCTGCCAGGCGTTCTTTAGTTAACTGACTATTTGTCATCTCACTCAAGCTTGTTAGTGGCGACAGTTTTGTTCAAACGGCCTCATTCGTCAACAATAGCGACAACTTTATAACCTCACGCTAGGTCAAACAGCTGAGTCTTTGATGCCTAGTTTTTTCGCAAGTTGCAAATCGTTTATTATATCTCATAATTACTAGGATACATCCATATATGTGTCCCTCAAACTGTTTCATTTGGACGCGAAGTTAAAATGAAAAATGGAAGTTAATCTACCGAATTTGGGCTCAAACTCATTATTTGCACTTTGCAAGAAGATGAAGTGATTGAGTTAAATGATAAGTTGATTGGTGGTAATTCGCACACTTCTAGTTGGTAGAAATTCAACCTCATCGTCATCGAAGTATTAGCACTAATATTACTACTCTTTTTGTGCTAGTATGTGTTATGGTTAGCGTACTAATGCACAAATCCTCGCCGATCCCATCGATATATAATAACAATAATTAAAATCATATCGAAACAAATAAAAGATCAGTGCACAAGACTCTTGCATTGCTTCAAATATGAAGTAAAAAATTACATTAGCGATTGTCTTATGATCACATGAGTTAACTTTATATATTGAGTCGAGTGAGTTTTTCGTAGCTGCCTTACATAAAGAGCATAGCATGAACACTATATTGTTATTGATATTGGGTTTTAGTGGGGCTCCTCGTCAATTTTTTCGGGGCAGAGTGTATTCTCTTGAATGCAGAATCTTAAAGAGGTTTTTCGCCGAATATAGGCATTCCAATGACTATCAATAATCAACCGACAGTTCAAATCTCTCCGATCACCGTCAAAGACCTTTTGTGCTTGATAAGTGTGTGTGGTTAGATCTCCTTCGATTTTTTGATAGTAGGAACTTTCATAACTCCGTAAAGTGCAAGCGAAAATTTAACTATTTCGGAAGCTGAAAGTATCTTGTTTCCGCTCTTCAGCAAGACATCGAATGACTACTCAACGTCTGATAAAAAGCTACACAAGGAACATGTCCGTAAGAAAATGTGCGCTAAAATTGAAGTGCGTCTAGAAAATTAAGCCTTTATTGAAGGGTGTCTCCAGGAGAAGACAAGGTGTCAATGGGTTTATAGGAGCAGCTCTAGGAGTCAAAAAATTCCATGGCTGCCAGAACGTTGGGTTGGCTTGGAAGTATTGTGTTTCGCATCCCTACACCAATTTTACTTTCGCGGCTCTTCGGATACCATGGATTCTGTCTTACTTGGCATTTATAAATTCTCACTATTCTGAACCGATAGGAAGCGTGTTGAGTTCCTACGGGGCAGGCGGCAAGATCGCGCGTGCGCTAGAATTAAAATGTGGTAGTTTTTTAAATAAAAATTGAATTGTCACCGCCACTAGAAGATATCAAGTAGCTAGCGTAAGAAAAATATGATAAAAGAGATTCAAATGGAGCTATCTTTGGTTTAAGTATGCCAAAACAGCTATAAGACAACGAACTGTTCTTCAAAATGATACTGCTCAATGCAACGATGCAACTACTAGTGTACTTGAGAGCTTAGAACTTTCATAGAAATATGGAAAATAATTTGTTCTATTTTTATATGGCTAGGAATAATTCTAATATCTCGTATATTGCGCTTTGGACATCATTTATCAATGCAACTTTTGTCACTGAACATGGCAATAATTCATAGGCTCCATTCTTTCCAAAGTACGCAGCTTTCGCTCTGAGAAGTAGGGATTTTGAGACAAATGGGCATTTTCATTAAACTGCCTTTGTCGGCCTACCTCTAGTCATATTCAATATTTTGGAAAAATGGATTGCGATTACAAAAGGCTTTCTTTTCCATTAGTGAT
This sequence comes from Parelaphostrongylus tenuis, assembly GCA_019055375.1. Taxonomy (NCBI): domain Eukaryota; kingdom Metazoa; phylum Nematoda; class Chromadorea; order Rhabditida; family Metastrongylidae; genus Parelaphostrongylus; species Parelaphostrongylus tenuis. The sequence continues at coordinate 43,924 of JAHQIW010000344.1, forward strand.
ACGTAGATAGATGGTCATTTCACGAGTCGCAGTAAGTAACAAAATTCACGTTCCCTAAGCCACCGAAGGCCTACAAAACTAAGGATTATAAAAGGAACAAGTGCATACATATTTTATATGACAACTACGATAATGTTCATCTCCAAAGGGGAAGAACGTCTTCCTCTATTAAACACAAGAGATTGTGTAGCATGAGCTTCTTTATACTGCGTAAACTTCTGAAGGAACCTATGTGTGATGCCCATCATTTAATAGTAATAAATTCCTCTCCAAACTTAAATCTTCTACCTGAATCTCTGATTTACTATTGCGCGTGAGTCATAGATAATTCTGACGCGCGCGCTATATGTACCATGTATATATATCACGTAATTCTCAAGGGAGCTTGAGAAATATTGTGCAAATGAAAACAACAATCGGAAAACGAATGCTTGAGCAGCAAGCCGATCTCTTATCGCTTTTTATTGCGAAACATCAATAGTACCTTTTTTATCCTTCTAATAGCTCTGAAAAATCATTGAGATTAGCTTTCTTGAATAATTTAAGCTTCATATAAAAATCTTCTTATTTAACCGCTTTTAACGATGGTATGATGTTATCAATATACTCAGTGATGTAAAGTGATGTACAAAGCTTTTGCGTCAGGCGGGACTCGAACACACATTTTACTCTATTCGCTGCACTACTGACTCCCAATTTGCATACCCTTCTTTCAACGCTACAGCGCACCTATCTGTCAACCGGCAGCTGCTAGCAGCCTGGCTCGGATAGTCGATATCGACATTGAACGTCAGCCACGTTGGCAGGTAATGGGTATTAATGTCAAATGAAATTCTTTTTATTCAACCGCTTTTAGCGATGGTATGACTGGAGCTCAATGTCGTCACGCGCTTCCGGAGAGAATGAGATGTGTGTTCGAGTCCCGGCTGACGCAAAAGTTTTGCACATCACTGAGTATCTTAAGCTTCTTTGTTTCGTGATAATCGTCAGTCGTCAACAAAATTTATATATAGTGCTCACATGGCGCCTCAAAACGTCAACAGAAAATCAAAATTTCAATAGAGATCATAGTCACAATGCACTAACCCGATGACAGATGGTGCGTCCCCAAATAGCTGATAAAACGGTACCACGCCAACTACTCGATACCGTATCCACGATTGTCACAGGCACCAATGAGGTCGCAGAGATAAGGGGTATTTTCTGTATGGGCGTAACGGTATGGAATCGGCAAATAATTCCATGATCTATTCACAAAATTTTCATCGGTTTGAATAGCTCGAAACTGTAGTATGCTCTTTTGAATTGACATGAGCCGTGATTTATTTCACAAAATCAAGCCATCAATCAGCGCTCACTTTTTTCTTGAAATCATGCTCGTAAATTTTTTCCAACACACAATTGAAGAAAACGTTTTTAACGTTTTTAGTAGCAGAGCAACTGTGACTGGGAAAAGGCAGATGAAGTCATTAAGCTGTTGATAGTACGCACTGTCGAACACCTTTAGTCGAAGCACTGCTCCAGTTCGCTTAACAATAAATCTCAAACCCTTCGTTTTTTCTTGATTTTCACTGCTTCCACTTCTATTTTCTACACCACGAAAAAAAATCGTATTGAAATAAGCACTTCGATCTCCTAGTGATTCCCTTTTGCTGTGCTGCAAACTCACAAATAAGATCGCTGAAAAAATTGGGGTTTATTTCTTCCCAATTAGTTTTTATGTTATTCGGCGTACTCAAAAAGGTCATACGTTATGATAGATCGCGGTGAATTCATGAGTTGCAGATTCAATTAACAAAGCGGTGCACAGCACAATTTTTATTCTATCTGTTCACATGCTAGATGTTGCCGTGTAAAGAAATATTTGTGAAATGCTATGTTTTGTTCAAAGCAAATGCTATCAACATCTGTGGAGCTAGTTTCCCATTTTGCAGTGTAATTGCACATATTCCGTGGTTTACAAGCCAACATAACCAATTCCACTGACTAGATCATTATCGAACGCATTGCTGAACTTGTACAACCACACTAATTATTCGACAAGCACAATGGAAAAGACGAATTCTTGGGAAGCTGTAGTGACAACTTTCAAAAGTTAGCAGTGATGAAAATCTTTCGTTTCTAATAATGAGAAAGAGATAGTATTGTGATACTTCGTACAGAGTACTTTCGTGTAATCACTGATATCTGCTATCCCTTACACAAACTCGATAATGGTTGAACCGATAACAATTTTTTCATTAGGAGAACAATATTTTATAGTTACACTGATCATAAATATTAACATTCACAATCACTATTCACCTCAGCTATGTGCCGCTATTCTGCATTGCCGTAGTTTTCGTTCATTGTAAATAATTTTTGTTATAAGAGAAGCGTGTGTAACCGAACCCCTCCTTCAGCACTCTCTGGTAATCAGCAACGAACGCCCTTTGAAACGTCACCCAAGCTATCGTTGAGATTGCAAGCAGACACGGTCAACCACTATTTACGACGTTTGAAAAAAAAAGAAGAAAAACCGAACTGAGTGCTGGAAGATTTGGTTGAAAAAACACACTGTGAAGATGGAATAAATAAGTGTCATAGTGTCAGAAGTTTGAATGACTCTCTGCAACCTTTTACACTGTGGTATATGCATTTTGATTTCAGTTTCAGATATAGAGTGTGGAATTCTGCGACCAGAAGACGCCTGTCGATTTGCAAACACATACACTTCGCGAACAAGAGATTATCTGATAACATAATCTGTCCCTTTTATGAGGTGTGTTATGGCACTTACTCAGCAGTGCTAGACACGTGTTTCGGCATTAGGGCCCCCATTAATATCACGGTGTCCTTCTATTCAGCCAATCATTTGCAGAGAGATATTCCCTACATACCATGGAATCGACGCCGATTTATCTCCATATCACGTGCCTAGCACTCTATATGCCATAACAGACTTCATTAAAGGCTCGGAGTATGTTATCAAATTATATTGTATTGATCGTGGTCTCAAAAGCAGTCGAAAAGAACAGTATGGCATTATATGATTTACCAGCCACGAACAATCTACTGTACAATACTGCCCGCTAGGAAATTCTCACGCTATGACAAGTGTAAGTGTTTTGACGCCTGTTCCCCTATGTAGGGTTATCATACCGCGGAACTTACTGAGTCAAGGGCACTGTGCAACTAACAAGGCCGGAAGGCCGAAACACGTATCTCGCTTTGTGTAAGTGTTCATAACAGACCTCATGCAAGGCTTGAAACTAAGCAGATCATTAAAAAAAGTTGCTTTCGCTTTTTCTGAACATGTGACTGCTATCTTATAGCTTTTTTAATGTTCGTCGGTAGTTTTGAAGAGATAATTTCTGCTATGTGGCTGCATCCGATTATGTTGTTTAGGCGAACTCGGACTTCCGCTGCCGCCATGAGACGGTATCGGAAGTCTGAGTTTGCCTAAACAAGATTATCGGATGCAGCCACATAGAAGAAAAAGAGATTTTCTCGGAAACGTAGTACGTAGTCAACTATTCGTCACCGTATTCACGTGTGGCACATCCACCAAAAAAGTCTCGAAAATATGTTGTCTTTTTGCTGTAGGCAGAAGAGTGAAATTGGCAACTGATCGCATGATCTTCTTGTAAGGCTTTCGCGGTCATCGATAAATCAAAACTATACTATTTACTTTTGATTTAGCATCTCTCATAATTCTCTTTTTGATTCGCCCTATTTTCTTTGTACGTAAACTCAAGATTAGTTTGATACACCGTGACAGCGATTCCAAGCTTTTCATGAAGTCTGTTATAGCACTTATATACTGTTAGACACGTATTTCGGCCTTCTAGCCTCATCAGTAGCACGGTGCCTTTCGGTTTATCTTTGTAGTAAAATTTGAGCAATGGCCATTCTCGTATTAAGCTTGGTTTATTGTTCAACTTTCGCACCAAATTTACTAATGGATAAAGATAAAGTTTTACTTTCGAAAGGCGTTGTTTACCCTTTGAAGCAATTTTTTTTTAGTATCAAGTTCAATTTAATTCTAATTTTAGAGCACTCAACTTTAACGAAAAGATAGATTGTTAGTGAATAAACTTTCATAGACGTTTTTTTAGTGAAAACAGCGGCCATTTACCCATTTTTTAATGAGACGAGTGTATGTGGCGCAGTGGCTAGGAAGTGCTCTACATTGCGCACATGGTCGATGGTTCAATCTTGCGCTCATGGCTTGCCAAGTCATCCGTCCCTTCGAGGTGTAGATTGGTACTAGACTTGTTTAGGGAAGCAGCACTGACTTATTGTAGCGGCAGGCCACCGGAAGTCATTGTGGAGGCCACTTATTGACCCATTAATTAGAACGAGGCAGGACATCTACCTGTGGGCTTTCCGGAGCAGCCTACCCGTGGTCTTAGTGAAGTTATTCGTAGAGGTGAAAACTGGACGAGATCTAGGAAATCACTTCGAGGGCGTGGTGAACTAAAGGGAGTAGTTAGAGCATGTGAAACGACGAAGAGTGTAGCGATGAGTAATGTTCATGGTCGAGATCGATTGAAAAATGCTTGGGGGTAGTCGTTGAAGTGGCATTGTATTATAATCTCCAAAATTATTTCTGACAAGCATGTTTTGTCTTGTAAGTGCTTTCACATAACCATTTCATTTTATCTAAGTTACAGCCCCTCGTTTCCCACGATGAGGTTGTCCATATCCAAGGCGTACTCTTCTCTGCCTTTTTTCTCAATCTCACTTTGCTCACAGTCTCGCTCAGCTACTGTAATCGCGGCGTCTCGTCTCCTGTCTAGGAAGGCGTACCTCATCGGAAAGGAGACGTGGGAGCCCAGACATGCAAATGCCTTTCCGTCAATATCGAAAAGACGCCGTCTGCCTATCAGCGCTGTTACTAAAGGGATAGCAGTTATGTTGCCTGTTAGAGCCCGACCATTTTGTCATGGAGTCGTCTGTTTTGTTAATACGTAAGGGTCGGCAGATGATCTAGGTGAAATTTACCACCGATCTTGCTTTTTTAGTGATCACTTCGTCGCTAATGAATTGCGCTTATAAATTTTTGTATGAACATAGCTAAGCTCGCTGAGCTAGAAATAGCCGAATTTAGTTGTCAAGCCTAAGTGTTCTGCCGTTGCGTGTCGTCGGCTAAAAATGGTTCATCGTTCTACCACCTCCTGCTCTTGCTGCTGACATAAAATGGATAAACTCAAGCTCATTCAAGTTCAAAGAATCTTTACTCTACTGCTTTTACTATGGTATGATGTTATATATTGAGATCTGAAAATGTTGAGTACTATACAATACACTCAGTATCAGAAGGAAGATAAAGCCGCGTTCCATTCATAGCATTAGCGTGTGTTGCCGCTAACACCACTCATATCACCGCTCTGCTACCAGCCTGTCTTCTGTGTGTGCTATCCTAGCTGTGAGCGGAGAACCATCAACTGATTTGATCCGGCAAGCATATCACGGCATCGAATTCAGTAGCTTTGACAGCTATTGGATAGTAAAACCTAAAGATTTTCTTACTTCTATTTTGCAGCTGTACATTGTTACAAATATAAACCTGGGATTGCTGAATTATGCAAAACTCCCACCACCAGTTCCCTAAGCACGCTTTCAATTTGCCTAACCAGTGGATTAACGAAAATTGAGGGATTGAGGTTTAACATTGGCGAAAAGTTTTTTCGAAAGCGCCAAACTATCTCAGTTTTACATTGCTCGATTTTTGATGCGATCAGTCTTAGCACCAACTTCAGTATCAACAAAGAAGATTTCATTGCGAGCCGTACCAGATTTGATATCACGCAAAGTTCAGAATCAGTTGCTACTAAGCTATCATGGAATCTTAGAAAATGGTGAAAAAAGGTGAAAGATACTGTGAGTCTGTAAGCCACTCTTCAGTGACCTGAGAAGATTGCAGTATAGACAAGATTGCCTAGACAACTCAGATAGCAATTCCACAATAATCGCAAATTGACAAAGTTATTTAATCGAAGTTTACTGCTTTGTCTACACGTTCATTGGCCTATGAGTTTCACAAGTTTGGTGATCATGTTAGAGACGGTAGCTGATCGGTGAGCTCGCGCGAT
>JAHQIW010000344.1:52500-79569 GCA_019055375.1 Parelaphostrongylus tenuis
TTATGATATTTAGAATGCAGTCATGGATATATACATATCTATATCTATAGATGTATATATATATATATATATTATATATATATGTATAAATAATATGCACATATATATTATGGGAGAATATTTGATCCTTCAGAAAAATTCGTGCGTGAATGAAGTGGATGCATATAGTGATCTCAAGACGCATGCACCTTATTACATGTAGAAATAACTACATTATTTCAAAGAAAGAAAAAAAAGGTAGAAAAGGTTATGCAAAAACTGACAGCAATCGATCACGGGGCCATTTAGACAGCAACACGGTGAGGGGACACTACGTCTGACCATTTCGTGAAGAATACCTGGATCTTAAATAAGAGTTACTGTTAAGTTTTCACACTCGTGCATCCACCGTAGTCGCTGTTTGAAACGTCAAACATAAATATTAACCCGTGGTTCTGAAGCTTAAATTCAAACTAACTGTCTTCTGCAGCGATAATGCCAACCAAACAGATGATAAGCACTGTAAGAAACATTCTGAAAACAAAATTGAGTGTCGTTCAATTACTACCACCGGTAACTTCATTGAGTTTTATACATCTGCGCGGAATTTCAGTTCACATTCTTGCAGAATTGGTCATTGATTACATGCTGAGAGCACATTTCTTTCGCGTTCCTTTGTTGAGAAAACTATATTGCTTATTCGATCAATTTGTCAATTCCCGTTGTGTATATCTTGTGAGAGAAAGTAGTACGATGTTCACTTATATTGAAAAGTGTCTTGTTTGGAAAGGAAGCAGTAGTTCTGAAATAACTTTTGAACAGAGCAGCTTTATTGGTTTCACTACTATATCAACCACTCATAATTTTCTTGTGAGTGCGAACTTTATGCACGCGTGCCTGCAAATTTTCTACGAAGTCTGTTGGGAATGTGTCGGAGAACAGTGCGGTAAATAAGAGACATAGCACAGTTGAAATTCGATTTAGTTATGATGGATATGGAACCAAAAATAGTAGAAATGGTTTCTGACAAACAATCTCCAATAACAAGGTAACGTGTGTACGATGCAGTTGATGTGAAAGATCAATAAGATGTTTGTGTTCGACTTTGAATTGCTCATGCTTTACTGTGTCATATGTTCGAGTAACTTAGAGCTAATATAAACACAAAAAATGAAAAAAAGAGAGGGGATGAGCTTATTGTTGCATAGCGTAAGAAAAACGTATGTGCGCTTTACCCAAAATGGTATTGGTGGGTCTGCGTAACGAAGACCTGGGATCTTTGCTGGTGCAACTTTAATTTACCACAACCAGTCCTATTCAAAAGCAATTGGACATATGTGTGAAAGCGTGCAATCGGACCATTATGAAGACACGAATCATCGGTTGTAGGTCTAACAGAAAGTTAGAATATAGAAACATTATGAACTGTTGATCACCTCCTCAGCCGGCTACAAATCCGAGTGCATTGCGTAAAGAAAAAAAAAACTTGCGCAGCAAGAAGATAGAGTGCGTAGAGCATGGGTTGAACATAGTACACAGTGATTTTTCTCGCATGAGATGTATTCAACAATGTGCTGATGAATTATAGATTAAATCATGGTACATAACGATATGAACTTTGCAATCATGCGATCTGCCTGTCATTCTCGACGGATTTCTGTAATAACATAAGCACAAACGCGGGCTGGCGGTTACCTTCGACTAATGAGATTCCCCTTTGTTTTACAACTCGAGTGCTTGCGGAAACAGACGTCTGATAAAAATATCTGAGTTGTCTCGTTTTATTACGCTACTATTATCTTTAATTTAGTCTGTTGCACTTCTTATCACTACTAACAGTTAAGAAATCTGTGCAAAAGCTAATCAATTTTCAAGCATATCCTAGTTTATGGTGGCTTTCAAAGTTTATCTTATTTAACGTGGCCTTTCCTACCTTTAGAGTAATGGATGAAGAGACTGGTCAGACTTTTGAAAACAGTGGTTGCATCATAATTCGACCAACAAACCAATACGGCTCATTAGACAATCATTTAACGTACTAACTGCTTGGCCTCGATGAAACTTTATGAACAGCAACTTTTAATCCACTCCGTTGATAATCAAAAGCAAGTACGATCCACATTCGATTCTGAGGGGAACGCCTAACACGGTCAAAGAATGTATAAATGTTGTGTGTAATGATCAGGAGGACGGGGTATCTACGAAACACGCTGGCAAAGCTTGAACTACGGCGGGAGTAATATTTCACGTTTGCCAGTCAAGAGCAATCGAGTGTGCAACACTGCCCATCCAGTGATTTTATTATCTGGGCGCGTGTAAAACGTTCTTCGTCGCGACCTGACGCATGAAGTAGATTCCCGAGGAACTGACTTAAAAAAGGGGCCGTGCAACTGACGAGGTTGCAAGACCTAAGCACGTTTATTGCACTGAATAAATGCCCATAACAGACCGCATGCATAGCTCGAACATAACTATCGGGCATACGGGAGTGACAGTGCAACTAGAAAGTTGGGAAAAGCAGGGTGAATTGCTTTGCTACCAGATAGTAGCACCTTTATACTGCTAAAAATGGGCGGGAGCAGACATGTTTTGACACTGAACTCTGATATCTCTATCTCTAGAGAATACAAAGTGAATACAAAGTCAACAAGAGAGAGTTTGCCAAATTACAGTATTGCGCTGCTTTCAGCTGCGTAATATAGGCATAAACACATTTATAATAGTAAAACAAATGTTGTGATATTAGCAGAGCAAATTGATTGTGTGTATGTGAAGTGGCGACAGACAAAGGGATGAATAACAATTTATTTTTGTAAAAGCCAAAAGTGCTTCAAAATGCGCAAACGATGCCATATTCTAGTAGATGAGACTTAATATGGAATATGTACGATTATGTAGGAAAGAAGACGCAGTGCAATTCTTTCGGGATCGAAAGGTGCCGCCCATAGTCACACTAAGCTCGGTGTAGCACTCTACGAATCACCCACCTACCATACCATTGAAAATTCGAAAATAAGGAGTTTGAAATTCCTATAACAGTCTTGAATAGTCTGTCAATGCTACTGTGATCATTAGAGACGATATCTTCAGAAGGCTTGAAGCATTAGCAGTTAAAACAATGCTATAAGATCTTTGAAGCAGTATATAACAGTATATACTACGGTCACGGTATAATAAATGGATTTTCGTGCATACTACCAGAGTAAATCCTCTTTTTCGAATAAATTCATCAAGTGAGTATATCAGTCGTACAGGCATCAATCGCGACGTCTAAAATTTTCCCCTCTTTGTGTACCACATGCATCACAGAAGAAATGAAATGTACGAGTTTTAAGTGCCTGTGTGCTCAGAATCAACCACATAAACGCATATTTGCGTTTTCTTTCATGGTAGTTGACGAGAGTTTGCAGAATTGCAGTATATCACCAATTAGAACGAAAGGATTTAGGGTGTCAATAACAGTAATACGATTATTATGCTTATTAATATAATACACATATCAGGTGGTCGTGATGTAGCAGTAAACAGAAGGATTTATAACATTCGTTTTCCAAATTCAACAATGATGTTTACACTTCATACAGAAACGATGCTACTTTCTAGTATACAAGACTCAATATGGAATGTGTAAGACTTTGTGAAAAAAGGACAGAGAGTGAGAACATATTTTGATTTACTATTTTGAGACCTCACAAAAAATACAGCAATCTGTTAAAATGTTTGACGTATGTTTCTATTTTCTTGCAGGCTTCATCAGTAACAGATGCCATTCCGCTCACCGCTACCGTAGAGTAACCTTTTCAAAATTGAAAGTTGTCTCCAGAGTCGCACCGAAGTTGTTGGAGCACCAGAAAATTAAAAACTCAAGATACCATCAGCGTTTTGAAGACACGAAATTTGGTGTTGTTACCGAGTACTAGGTTTCGAATATCACAACTCAACATACTTAATACTCATGAGAATTTCTTCGAAGGTTGAAATCAGAACTACTTAGTGTTTAAAATTTATTTCTAAGAATACGCCTGACAATCCGTTAATGATTCTGTGGCCGAACTATCAACTGCCTCAAAGATCTCACAGCGTTGAATCAATTGCTAATTTTCTTGATCATCGTATAGTAAGTTCATAGTGATCACCGCAGCATCGGCAGTCTAATTGAGATGGCGACAGGCCTCAAGCTCCGCATCTTCGGATAATCATTACTATCCAAGGTGCGTTTGTATCAAGTGATGCATTAACTTCACTAAAACTGTAAGGTCAGCTTTTATTACGAAAGAAATGCTCCCGGTCTTTTTCTCTGCTCAGATGCGCATATTCTATCCCATCGCAAATTACGATACCGCTTGTGTATTAGACAGCATCATTTTTTGTCTCCAGAATTAAAAAAGATCATTTGTCACTTTGTTTGCCACGTCGTGACCACTGATATGTTCCTCTTATCAGTATTGCACATTATCTGAATTACTTGTAATTGATGTGCCCCCGCCTATTTTACAGGGGTTAATTGGGATTGATACTCAGTCGTTTTTTCGCTTACTACAATCCATTTGGCTTATGTAATGTGCGAATCATCTCTGCCTTGAGGAATAACCTCTCTGCACGCGTTGTGTGATAGGTAATCGTAATATTGACAAGAATGATCGAAAAATAGTATAATGAATATTTTCTGAGACCTCACTGAAGCAATTTCTTAGTGGAACGAGATCGATCTCTTAGAACTCGGTGTTTTGTATGAATAATCTGCATAAAGACAGTGATTCACCACTGATCCAACTGTATACTCATCATTTTCAATGCAATAATTTTTCTTTTATGAGTCAAGCTGGGTTGAACAAGAAAGTCTCGCGTTCAACCGGCGGCCAGTGATCAGCACATTGATCGAACCTCATAAAGAGTTTCTTCGTGCATATAGCGACTTTCAACAAAGTAATCCTGCATATTGAGTGAATCGCGTGCCTTCTCTCATTTTGTGTAATGCTCTTTGTACAATTTCAATACCTGGCTTGACGCCATTGGGCAATTATCAAAGTGCATGCGGTAGTGAAATAACGTGAGCTGCGCACTGAAATAAAAACTGTTAGTGGTTTCAGATTCGAGTAGTAGATGTGAGATGTTTCATTACAATTACAGTTAGGCAGAAATACTCATAATTATGTTTCACTAAATCCAGTTGTAATCGCACGTGTGGATCCATTTTATGGATTTTGACAACTTATGCACTGTTATAAATTTGCACAGCCACTCCAAAGCCATTTGCGATAGATCACTTCCACTCTTCTATCACATCGTTCACTATTTTTGCGCTAAAGCGCACTCAACATTGATGATTACAGTAATTCTCTTGTTTATACCCTCACATCCAGTAGTTTTATGCACGTTATCGTCTGCTTTTTGCTTTCAGCAGTAAGCAGCGTTCCGTGGTTTATTTTACACAGCTATTTACTTGCAACAGTGTGCAGAGTCCTGTGGTTTGATTTGCACAGCTATTGTTCTGGTCATCACCGTCGCACTCATGCTCTCGTCAACATCTCCCGACATGCCATAGCACTGTGCTTGTGTTTCACATTCACTCACCGATGCTATTTCTGAAAATTCCATACGTTGTTTTAGAGATCAGCTCATGATTTTCGTTAGAATGTTACTATAGCAGCAATCATTATTGATCTCCAGCAGCCAAAAACAAGTCTCGATGTTGTGAACTTTTCAGTTTGTGACGACCCATAACGGTGAAAAAAATTACCGATAATTGATTTGTATGAAACACCTTACTCCGCACAAATTCAAGTCAACTAAAGAGAACTTTTCCTGTTCGCTTCCCATATGTGACAGTAGTGTTGTCCGTGGTATCTGTGTGCTTTTCAATAATTTCTCGCAACATATAGCTTGCAATGTAAGGCACCGAATGTGTATGCATACCATTTATGGCCTTATCTGATTCGGAGTGATACGCTGACCCCTTCTCAACCTGGTAAACCCTGTGACGACGATGTCGTTGCTCGCTTAACTATCCTGCCACTATGATTAGGCCTCTATAGAGGACGAGAATGCAAGTGAAGATGACTAAGATAATTAATATGAGTCGATGTCATACTCAAGATTTCAACAAAAATAGGGCAGTTAAGCTTGTTAATGTTCTGCTGAACAATACCAATAAGCCTATGTAGGACGAAATTGAACCAATAGAAAAATTACAAAAACTACAAATTTTGAAGCGTTTGAGACAGGACTAGCTTCATTAATTGATATATGAAAGTCGGGAAATTAGTTGATCTATGAGAAAAATTCATAAAGCATTTGCACCAGTTTAGCATTCCTTGCTGAACAAAAATTTCTCAGTAGAATTTCAGCAATTATTTGAAATATTGAATCTCGACAATTTTTTAACTATACTTGTTTATAAGAAACTTCTTTTTACAGCTCTGTAGCATTGGAAATGAAATTACGTTTCACACGCGGCGCTTGCTATTTGGCATTTCTCAATTATTTAATTCAAAATTTTCTTTATAAATTTGGTAAAACAGCGTGTGTTTGTGTTGTAATTTAAGAAGAAGCATTATTTTATCGCTCTGCAAGCTTAAGCGTTTTCTTTCCAATAAATATTGCCAACTAAACCCGTTATAGGTCTGAAGCACGAGAAGTATAAAACATTTAGAAAAAATCTCAGAGTAGCAGAGGCTTCTTTTTTGTTTGGAGTTTTCGAACCGTTAAAAAAACACAGAATCTGATAACAAAAATCGTGCCCCTCATGTGAATCACTCCACGCATTTGATACACAACCTTACGCAGGCAAGTCAACAAGCACTGCTCGCTGTATGTGAAAGGTAATCCGGCACCAAACTTGCCAGGGAGGAAATGCAGTACTGACTCCATACAGCAGTAGGCCTCCGCGAGTCATTGTATAGGCCAATTATGCATTCACTCAAAGTTGAAAATTAAGGGCGAATACATGGCGCATCCCCCAGGGATTAATCAACGCAGAAAACTTTATACTTTCAAAGCTCTCAGGAAAAAGCTCTGATCAGCGAAGAACTCGCCGAGTGTGAAACCACTACAGTGAGCTAAAAAAGCTTCTTGGGACTGAAGTACAACATCGTATTTGCCGAAATTTGAGCATCATGTGACAACCGATACCCTAAACAAATGTAGAAAACGCCTAGTATTTGAAACTTTGAAAGTGATTGGCGGTTACCAAGAAGCGCTCAAAATAATAATGTTGATGCTAATTATAATAATTGCAATTAAAAAACAATTATCATTACTAATTGCAATATGTTTTTTCTTTTTTTTATTATATACAGCAATAACTGTCAGCTTAACGGGATTTATAAAGCGAAATCGCATATTCGACCAAACCTGTTAAAGGTTGGTGGCTGATAGCTAACATAGAGGTATTGAAGAATGAGTGGTCGGGTAAATGTGCCTCGGTGGTGTAGTGGTTGAAGCACGCGTCCCCGGATAGGATGAAACGAGGGGTTCGATTCCCGACTGAGGCCATGTTTTTGCTCACCACTCAATTCCCTAGTTATATAAGTAACATCATAACACTGCGAAATAAGCAGTAGAAATACTATAATTTCGTTGCTGTTCATGATAATACTATGTTATCAAATCAGTGTAATAGGGGTATCATATTGTTATAATGATATTATACATAGTATCACTTCAATAATAATATTATATCAATAATATGTCGTACCAAACTTACAACACCGAAACAAAATTATTTTACGAAGGTTTGGAAGTAATACTCATAATAAAGTTGAGTGATATGCAAAACTTTGAATATTAAACGATAATCGAGTCAGCAATTCACCATTTCCGGGGCGCGTGCTACTGATTGTACTACCAACGCTCGTTTTGCCCTCACTCTTTCCTCGATACAACTCCGATTTGTCAGCATCATTCGTCAAAGACTTGGCCTGACAAGCCGCATATAGTCACGGTAGCGCAATTGATAACAGGTCCACCCAAAAAGGGGTAAACACGTTTCAAATCTCGTCCGGCATCCAAACTTTTGCAGATCATTTAACATCATGAGGTATATCAATAATAGTATTGACTACGAATTTACAATAATATAAAATGAATATCAAACATAACAACATGGTAACAGTATATGAACCTTGGCATTCATATATAATTTGTATTATTAAGCAGCGTAGCAACAGACTTACGTCAGAACATTGCATAGTAATACATATTATACATGATGTATTTAGGTTATTTGATTCTCAAAAACATTTTACGTTCAAATGGAGTGGATGAATGTAGTAATCTTAGTATGGATGCATTTCAGCTCGTGTACACTTGAACATATTATTCCAACGAGAGAGGAAGAGAGAAAATGAAAGGAACAACACATGGTTCTCTTAAACTGATCACAGTCTCGTCCAACAGATCTCCGGCAAGACAGCAACACGGTCTGATAGAGCGCTTGACCAATTCAAGCGAAGCATATGGATCTGAAATAAGAGTTATAATTAAGCTTCGCATTTTCGCGATCATCGTGATCATTGTTTGAAGTGTCATACTTGAATGATGGTCAATGGCTCAATTTTAACTAACTGCCTTCTGCTGCGATAATACAAAGCGCACAGATAATAAGGAGTGGAAGGAACATTCTGAAAAGCAAAATTAGATGTTGCTTTTTGACAGCCACCGATGTCATTGTTATGTCGAAATCAAATCCAAAAAAATGTTGCCAGCGAAGAAATGTATTATTCAGAGAATGTACAAACGGTGTTCGATTTTCTAATCTGATTCTGGGAAAAATTTTAGTTTCAAGTCAGTGCAAAAATTGCCAATTATGGTTATTATATGAGCACTTTTTTATGTTTTCCTTCAAAAAAAAATGAAGAAACATTTTTTGGCAAGAAATTCTACCACTCATAATTTTCCTCATGAGTATGACTTCAGGCCCGCGTATGTATAAAAATCTGTCAATTATATTGTGTCGATGATTAGGACATAATCAAATCCGATTCACTAATTAGTGAAAACAGTAATGATGGAAAAGGCGGCTCATATCACAAGAATTTTTTTAGACGAAAAAATGTGGACGACTTCAATGATATGAAAATAAATGAGATGTTTGTATCTGACCTTAAACTGCTCGTGTTTTGCTGTGGAACGTGTTCATGGTAACACATCATTCACAAATACGATAGATGAGGTGAAAAGAAAAAGTGAAATTCCTGTTGCGTAGCATGGCAAAAGCATTTTATATCTTTGAAGGCAGACAGAGAGATACCAAGAATTTTCTCAATCTCATTGCTGTTTCGTTCCAGCCAGCATGATTCGCATTCTTTGTGAGGGATAAAAGAGAGCTACGTTTAGCCCTAAGAATGTTCTTCACAGGTAAGGCAGTTTATGTATCAACCATGTGTGCCTGCATGAAAAAAGCTGTGGAGTATCAGGATGGATAAAGAATCAAAGTTCTCCAAAATGGAAATAAGGATATGGTGTGATTTGGTCCGCCAAAGATTTGAGCATATTTTAGCGGAAGCACAAAGGACACACGTGATTGGT
The DNA here is from genome assembly GCA_019055375.1 of Parelaphostrongylus tenuis. NCBI lineage: Eukaryota > Metazoa > Nematoda > Chromadorea > Rhabditida > Metastrongylidae > Parelaphostrongylus > Parelaphostrongylus tenuis. Next base: position 62,008 of record JAHQIW010000344.1, read on the forward strand.
GGGGACGAGGCCATGTCGCAGCAGCCAGTCGCAATTATCAGTATGATCACTATCACTATCAGTATGATCACTGTCACTATCATCACTATCAATATGATCACTATCACTATCGCCACTATTAGTATGATCACTATCACTACCGTCACTATCACTATGTCATTATCACTGTCATCACTATCACCATCACTATCGCGATCATCTATTGAAGGACGGACGTGAATGGTGTTGGCGGGGCAAGGAGTGAAGCACATTAAGGTAGTGGGTCGCCTGGTGGATCCTGTGGTAGGCAACCGGTCAGGTAGAGAAGTTGGATTTCGGCTTTCACATCTTCCAAGGGCAATCGGCTGATTTTCTTTCCTACTTCTGCTTTTGATTTTGGTCTTACATCATCTCCCGATCAGCAAGTGGGAGCCCAGCCAAGAATCCATCGCCGCAATCCATTTCTTGAAAACGACATCGTGAAGATTGAAAACGCCCTTGCAGGATTACGTCAGGAAACCGAGGAATGTCTAAGCATGACCAGCAATATGCCATTTGGAATATGTGTTGGAACTCGCACAACCAATGAAGACGGACCATCTAAGTAAGTAGGTGAGAGAAGTTATAGGCCATTTGAAATCCGCGTATTGTATGCAAGTTGCTTTTCCAGACACTGAAAAAGGCGAAAGCGTAAAAATGTTTTCTACCAGAGTGAACTGTATACAGAAACCTTATGCTCGGCCTAAAAAAGATAACGAAAGATTGAAGTACAATGAGATTGACAGATAGTGGGTCTTGAGAGCTATTGAAAGCTAGGAGAAAAGCTATCTACAGGTAATAGCCGAGCAAAAAATGCGCATCAAGAATGAAACAAGATATTCCCTGAGCTGCTATAGCACATAAAAAGGGCCTTCCAGAAACCAGCTGCACCATCTCAATTGCTAAAATCTGAGCTATCAAATATCTGCTTATAATCCTACAAAAAGTCTACCAACAAAAATCGAATCAGCAAGCAAGAAAATTGCTGTCTCATCTCTGCACACTGGGTGTGCTTTTCTATGATGTCGGACGGTGAGACAATCGGTGACAAGCGATCAACTCTTGGCTTCAAGAAGGCGTCATTGGTGGAAGACAAATCAAACACGCCTGCGACACGCCATGGAGACTGCTTCTTGCTCTGCAAGTGTGATACCAAAGCAATAACGTAGGTGCTGTGCAAAAACATTTTCATGTTTCTGACCAATAGTTTGCATTATGCCGATGTTCCAAGCCTTTTACTCAAACACGATCAGCCCTCCACGCTCAGAATTCTTCCAGTACCATTAGTTCTCAACGCTTTCTCACGTGGGCCAACTCCAAACAATCGAAAGTAAGCGATGTCTGCTATAATCCTAGCTTTAGTGGAATTATCGATGAACTGGTATCGCATACAACGTTAGAAAGAGAGATTGTGCAAAATTACAGTTATACGATACCTTTAACCAAATAATATAGACATAGAAACATTGAATAGTAGTAGTTCTTATATATTATGGAGGACAGAAAGTCATTATTCGGGATAAAGCACGAGATTTCAATGATGGTGGCCAGAGATAGAAAAAAGGGTAGCAAACACATTATTATGAAAAAGTATCTACAGTGTTAATGCTTACAATATTACAATATTTGTAATGTTACATCTACAAGGTTGCAGTTGCAGTAATTTGATCTATGTACAAATAAAATATGCTCATATTTATATGTAAATAACTGATCTCTCAAAAGTATCTCTCATACTGAAGTGGACGATTGTATTGACTCAAATATGAATGCACCTCACCTTATGTGAATATGAATAACTTGCGGAGATAAAAATAAAAGAGAGAGAAAAGATTCTGCGGAACAAACTAAGATCTGTTCCTCCGCCACGACAGCAACGGCTTTTTCCAAAGCGTTTCATCTGTGCGTGAGGACCATGGAGATCTGAATTAAAGGCGATTGTCAAGCTTTCGCATTTGTGCAATTATTATAATCAGCGTCAAGCATACGCCGTGATCAACGCTATGAACAAAAATGTAAACTAACTGGCTTTCGTAGCGATAAAGCCAACCAAGAAGATGACAAACAGCAAAAAGACATTCTAAAATGCACATTTGAGTGTTTTTCAATGATTGCCACCAATCCGTTCTTCAGTGTCGAATTCAGATTCAAGAGATGCTGTATCAAAAAATGAAGCATTATAAAGTAGCATAAACGGTGTTCGGTACTTGAAACTAATTGTGCATAGTTTTCGGGTGCAAATTCCTGCACAATTCGCAAATGATAACTATGGGAAGAACACATCTTTCTAGGTCTCTCATTCATAAAAAAGAGAACGCTTCTTCGATCGAGTTGACTTTTCTATTGCGTTTATCCTATGAAAAAAGCGATGCAATTCCCTATCCTTTTCTATAAAAATTCTCGCGAACATAACCAGTAATTCTGAAGCAACTTCTGAACAGCGTAACATCATGAACTCCACTACTATTTCGGCCACTCATGACTTTCTCGTTGGTCTAAATTTTGTGTCCACGCATATTTCCCATCTTTCTAAGCAGTCGGTTGATCGAATTGTGTTGGCGAACAGACAGCAAGTAGGAGACATGGCATAATTAGAATCGTTTTGATATATTATACCTATTGTTTCGAGTGTTTTCTCAAGACCACATTTTATTTTAATATGCCAGATGATCACTATCATCAGTAGACCACTCTTAGTATAGGAGACTGAGCGCCCCGAGAGGACTGGCCAAAAATGAATAGGGTACCGCCCGACTGATGTGACCGGCAAGGTTGAAACACGTGTATCGGGTTCTGTGAGTCAGCCCTTGTATAGCAGACCACGTGCGTGCCACAATAAACGATTATATGGCATGCTGATTTGATATAATTCCTTTTTAGTTAACCGAATGGCAGCGGTGGTATTGATTGAGTATACCCACTGATATAGAGTGATGTGCAAAACTTTCTCGTCAGGCTAGAGTCAAACCTATTTCCCACTCTATCCAAGAGCGCGTGCTCTAAGTCTTGCACTACTGACGCCCGATTCAATCAGCCATCAAGGGCCAGACCTAGCTAGTCGTGCGGTTGAATAAGAAGGAATTATATTCGATATCTGATAACCGGTATCTGTCAGCGTGACTAAGTTCAATGCCGACAAGCGATGGTATGAATTTTCAAATATACCCATTGAAGTAGAGTGGTTGGTAGATGAGAGATAGATGCGTTGTAGCGTAGAAAGAGGGGCAATAAGGGCGTGAGTGGTACAACGGGTTAGAGCAGCGCTCTACGACAAGGTGAGATATGGGACTGAGTCCCGCGTGACGTGAAAGATTGGCACATGACTCATTATCAGTGGGTATCGTTGAGAAGTAATCCATTTTCTACGGAAGTGGAAAAAATGATGATGAGACAGATAACCCGTAGCAAAAAAGTTTTGGAACTTCGAGGAAAGTGCGAACAATGTGATACATGAAAGATAACTAAGATATATTTAGATTTGACTCTGGGTTGCACATGCTTCACTTTGTAACATGTCCAAGATAACTTAGATTCATTTCATATGAGATAGTCGTTGCGCTTATGAAAATGCTTTCAAAAGTCAAATCACCTTCAGAACAATTAATATGCTACCAAATAACATATGAAGTCTATTAAGTGGCCATTCACAAACCTAGAACGATTGATGCGCATTGGCAAGTTGCCATTCATGCAAATCTTGCAAAATCACATCCATACACCGGAGAAAAGGATGCCCGCAACTTTGCTCTCAAAAAGACCTTTATAGAAGTTGACTACAGTGTCGTCATCGAGAATTAAGCTTTCAAGTGATTTTAGATTGCAAAATGACTCCGCCGTTCAATTATTTTTTGTTGTAATACAAATAGAAATAAAGGTATGCAGGCGCTTTTTTTTTTGTTGAAAGCGTGCTATACGCTATTTGTCTCTATGTATTTATATGCAAAATGTTTTATCAACGATTTTTATAGGACGCTGAAGATGACAACTTTTTGTACCCGAAGAATTCTAATTGGTAGAAGCTTACTTTCCAAATTAATACCAAGAAAATCGCTGCAGAATAAAAGTAAGGCCTTTTCGGGTCGTTTAATGATTCAGAGAATTTATTTTGATAATAAGAAAAGAAACAAATTCGAATAGACCCCGGACAACCAGCAAAATTGGCCGCAAAAGGGAATATTCACGAAAAAAAGGTTTTGTTGTGCATTTGCTAGGGTCAGAATGATGCCGTCTACTACGAGCTCTTGAAGTCTCGTGGAAAGGTTGATGCAACACCCAGTCACACCAATTCATGAGTTGCAAGTAAAACGACCGGAATGAATTGTAAGACATGACAAAGTGATTTTGCTCATGATAGCGACCGAATTGGTGTTGCAAAATCGATCGAAAACGTTATAAAAGAGTTGAGGTGGGAGGTTTTAGTTTGCGCCTTACCCTCCTTTCTCTCCCGACATCGCACCCTTCAGATTACCACTCGAATTACCAAATTCAAATTACAAATTAGAAAATTTAAAAGATATTCAAGAATTTTACCAATTTTACTCAATTAATCTTTCTTCGAAGAAATTTATGAATTACTCTAAAATGGGAAATGTTGTTGCTAATGATGGAAATTGAATCTGAATGAATTCCAGTATGGAATTCTTTTGTATTGATTGGATATTCAAACCGCAAAAAACGGCGGAGTCGCATTTGTACACCTAATACTAAAAGTCTGAAAGAAGAGATCTTTCCAGCAAAAGTGTCAAGTGTAGAACTAATATTTTTCACTGCCAAAATGCGCGCCCTGGAAAAAGCACTTCAGAAATGAGTAACAGCATCAAATAGTTGGGATTCTTGCCACTAAACCGCTACCAAAGTTTTGAAAGAGGAAGGACATTGTTTCCAAAAGATTGAAAATGTCTGCGGATAACTATCCGGTACTCGGCAAATTAGTAAGGCTCACTAGACAATCATTAGAAGCATATAGTATTCATCATCAATTGGTCTCTGATTGACTACATTCATTCAGCTCCATAAAAGACTCAAATACTAGTTGGTTCTACGATGATTTCGCTTAAAGCAACTCGCACAGCAAAAGAAAGTGCAATTTTTCCTAGTCAGAGGCATTGAAGCTTTAGCCCAATGTGCACCACCTGTTTATCAACGACCATGTATTCACTACGGAACACTCGAGGCTGCTAGACTGTAGCAGAATTCCTTGAGAATAATGCAGATTGAGTGCACGTCCTAAGACCGCAGTAACCTTAGTAATAAAGGAGGACGGGATAACTACAATGAATCATGATGAGAAGAAGCCGAATACGCGAAGTGACAATTAAACGGAAGAATGAGGAGTAGAACGAATTGCTTCTTCGCGGAATTACGATATTTTAATACCGATGGAAATGGGCGGATTCTGGCATAATGCAAAACATTGTTAACAGAGACATAAAAGCAAATGCAAGGTACAGCGCTAATGAGGGAGATTTCAAGGAATTACAACTTAATGCCTATTGTTGTCGCATGATATAAGCGAAAGTATACTGAATATGAGAGATTTTAATATGAGCATTGGAAAACAGTCATGTTGGGTGATCACGAAGTGGTGACAGATGAACGGCTGAAAATTTATTCTTCTTAAGAAGCGAAATATGTTTAATTCACATTGCAGTAGCGGTGTAACCACGATTCAACTGATGAAATCTATTATAGGATATGTATGATCGGCTAAAAAAGGAAGATGGAGCTTACTCTTTTCAAATAGAAAGCTATTACTGTGATCACCTTGAACTTCTTTACAAACATCACCCAGAATATTAGGAAAATTCAAAGTTACAACAGTTGAAATTGTTGTTGCCGTATCAAAGAACCTGCGCGAACTGCGACGATCACTAGTAGACTGATATCCGCATTTTTTGAGAGCATTGTCAGTTGAATTTATGCTGTGAGATTTTGAAGCAATTGCAACTTTAGTATGAAACGCCATTTGTCGTACTTTTTCATGAGTAAATCTCTTTCACACTAAAATGGTTTTATTTTGATTTTTCTTCAGTGAACCCGTTAAGTAATATTCATCAGTTATAGCATCTGCATGCGGTATTTGGAGCATGTTTCTCCTTGTGTGATATTCGCATTATAAAAGGCCTAGTGGTAAGCCAGATATTACTAGTTTGTAATTCCATGACGAGTGAACTAAAGCAATTTCTCACTCTAACTAGTTGTTTTCTCTTTTTATATTAGTGCCGGTAATTGGACTAGTCTGTAGAATTGGTCTACGCTTTACACTCTATGTCCAGTGAAAAACTCACCAAACGCAGAGTGTTGTACACTCGATTACTTTGGCTGGTATATTCAAAATATCATATCCGTCGATTCGAGTGTTTTCTTAAAACCACAGCTGATTATCAGGCATATTCAAATTTGAGCTGTGGTTTCAAGAAACACTCGAAACGAAACATATGATATATTGAATATACTAGCCACGAGCATTCGAGTGTACAACACTCTGTGTTTGGTGAGTTTTTCACTGGACATAGAGTGTAAAGCGTACGTCGTCGCTAACTCTTTATTGTGGGGACTGGAGCAACCACAGAGATCTGGAGCTACGTCATTCTTCATTTGATTTCACGACCAAGATGGACGTAACTGGAACATTTGGAGATTGCCGTTCCGTTGAGCATGAATGGGGCATTTAAACCCATCCGTTCTTCATGAGCGTCGTTTTCGTTCGACTTAGTTGGAGACTAATCTCTCCACGAGGCGTTGTCGGAATCGGTCAACAATTCTTTGAGCCAAGCTGATACTTGGTGTTATGAAGACGATATCGTCAGCAAAGCGAAGATGGTCTGATTGTCGACCGTCAATTTTCACTCCCATATCGACAATTTTCAATGTTCGCATGAAGTATTTGAGGGTGACAGTGAATAGTTTTGACGAAGTTGCATGGCGTTTTCGAACCCCTTTCTCACATAAATGGTCATTTTGTTGTAGAATGGAGATATATTGGTTGTGAAGTCTTTATGAAGCTCACAAAGTATCATTATGCACCGAGTAGGGACGCCCTAGTTATCCACAGACTTCTATAACGCTTCTGTTTCAACTGAATCAAAGGCTTTCTCCAGATCGATGAAAATGAGACAAAGTGGTTTGTTGGTACTCTCGTGAGACTTCAATGAGTCTTGTGATCGTTTGGATGTGTTCTAATAGTACTTAATTATTTTCGTAACTTTGCTTATTCGCGTGGGCTGTCCTTCGCCTAGTGTTCTATCAACCCTGTTTAGATGACTCGAATGAAGAGTTTATAGACAACGGACAGTAAACAGATTGGGCGATAACTGCTTATGTCGTAGAGGTCTCCATTTTTGAACAACAATACGGCTTTGCTGGTTTTCCATAGAACGTGGAACATGCATTCTGACAGGTAGCGAGTGAAAAGCGAAAATTATCGGCGAACCGGTTGCATTATTCGATGATGCTGTCTACAACGGTTATCTTCCCAAGAGCCAACTAATGGTTTAGATGCATCCTAGTTTTTGATAGTTCTGAGAGTTCGGTGTTTGAATTTAGTGGCTTTTCTCCATTATGCGAAAAACGGAACGTTGGCGCGAAATTCATGTAGTTTGGTAAAGCTCTCTTGTACAACCGACGCACGTGTTTCGACCTCGAAGTCTAGTCATTCGGGCAGAACCCGTCCTCTTTCATTCCTTTTAGCCAATCCTCTGTAGGTGCTCCAGTCCCCACACTAAGGTAGCAAAGACGAACGATTACACTGTAAGTCAAGTGGAATTATGAACGAATTTACAGCGTTGTACACTCGCTTGCTCTTTGACTGGCATTTCATGACATTATACCTTTATTTCGAGTGTACAACACTGTGATAACAGTGATAATTCCATTGACTTCCAGTGTAAATCGTTCGTCTTCGCTACCTCTTAGTATGGAGACTGGAGCACCCACAGATGATTGGTTAAAAAGATTGAAAGGCAACGGGTTCTTCCCGACTGACAAGACTGTGAGGTCGAAGCACGTGTGTCGGGCTGTACAAGAGCCCATTACCAGAGCACATGACATGTTGGCTCAAATGAAAATGAAGAGATAATTCCTTACGCCAGATATAATGCTTTGCACATCTAGGTATTGATCCCCTAACAGGGTCTTCCAGACTAAGAAGACACTTGAGAATTTCATATCCTTAACATAATTAGAGTCTAAATGGTGTGCATACGCTTTCGTGGCTTCGAATTTGATTGTGAAGCATTTGGAATCACTATTGGAGGAGAAAGACACTATTAAAGTTTTGGCATAATTTTCCGCTAGCTTCTCTTGACTTTCGATATAATTAGGTTATGAATAGAAAAGCACAAAGACGAGGCCGCCTACACTATCATGGTATCTAGAGAAAGTAATCATGAGGAAGTCCTCAAGAGTAATGTGGAATTATTCAGATCTTCAGCTGTCCAAGCAAAAATTCGATTCTTGTCGGTTTTTCCACTATAAAAGCTATAAAAGTCAAAAATATCCACGGTGGTGTTAATAATATAATTTTTCGTGAAGCTAAGAGATGACGAAAGTTATGTATCCCATTGATTTAGACTGACGCAAAAAACTATCGCGTCAGGCGGGACTAGAACCATACCTCACTCTTTTCGGGAGCGTGTGCTCTATCCGTTACACTACTGACGCCCATTTTGCGAATCTCTCTTTCTGCGCTATAGCGCATCTACCTGTTAGCCGCCACCCGTCAACGTTCTAGCTCCTAACGAAAGGTGTTATCGTCACCTTCCATCGTTCTTTAGGCGATTCAGCAAATATGCATTTCAAAAATAGCACAAAATAGTACTGAATCAAATATTACGATGGCAAAAATTGTACAGCAGTGTAAAGGCGGGAGGTATTGACGAAAACGCGTGCGTGAGGTACACCTAATGCAACAGTCATGAAAAAAAAAGCGAAACGCCAGTCACTTGAGAAATAATAAACAAAGGATCACGGTCATAAATGGATATGAGAAATCTGACAGCAGAATCTTTAGCGTTCATCACTGCTGCGTCCATTTACGGAAACGTAACACACTTTTAGTTAAAGACTAGAGGTGAACTATCGTAAGGAATTGTAAAGTTCCTGTGCAAACAATTAGAGTACACAAAATCTTCAAAATCTCGCCGAGCGGAATCACAACTGTGATTATAATTGAGAACAATTCTACAAAACAACGAGAAACTTCTGCCTAACTGATAACTGTAAAATGCCCTGGACAGTCAACCATCACTCTTCAAATATGAAATCGCAAGATGAAATTTCTTTCCATAACGTCTTAGACGTCTCCTTTGTGTCACCTTACAACAACATTAAGAAGTGACTAAGAAGTGACGAATGATGTCCACTCAAATGGTGGTTCTCTTAATGATACAAAGAGCGCTGTACATAGTAAGAGAAAACACGTTGGGTTATCAAATAAGGCGATGCTTTTCTGGGGTGTACCTATATACCCGTGGAACTTTTTGTAGCTAGCGATCGGTATGTTGTTTGTTGACGGCCTATTACAGTTATGACTTTTTGATTAAACGCAACATTGCCAATAAAAACGAATTTTTGACATGGAGAAGTGCCTGACGCATTTGGTGAACTGTAAGGACTTTCGAAGACGGATGCTTGCACCTGATCATGAGTGCACAGGATGTTTCAGTGCGGAAACGCTGTCACAATGGAAGTTTCTTGTAGCGAAAACTAATTGGTGAAAGATCACAGTCGATCCGATGTAAAACACCCTTTGTGAGATTACAGGAATTTTTGATGTATAGCTTCCCGAGTATTTTGAGAGAATATCATTGTGTGGCACAGTCTATGGAACATTGAGCAATATCCGTGGATCGAACTTTGATTCACAGATTAGCAGATTGAAAATGGCGTCATACTGTAACTTTCGCTGTACTATTATAATTTATCAGCCTCCCACATTATAACATTTTGAAAGATCCCTTCATTATTATTTGAGTCAACATGTCATGCGGTCTGGTAAGGGCTCTTGTATAGCCCGATACACGTGTTTCGACCTTACAGTCACGTCAGGCGGCAAGAATCCGTCGTCTTCCAAACTTTTTATTGGCCATTGGGACAGAGAGGCATCGAAGACGAACGATTCACACTGTATGTCAATTGAAATATTATCGAACTTGCAGTGTTTTACACTCGATTGCTCTTTGGCTGGTACTTTCATTATATTATAGCTTTATTTTGAATTTCTTCTTGAGACCACACTTAGATTTCAGCAAATTCTTTATCGCTATGATAATGTAACCATTTGTGAAAAAGACCAGCTGACCGGACAACGCGCTACGATGTAAAATTGCCGTAGCAGTTTCACGAATTTTCTGATGTGCTACTTTCTGAAGTTCTGAATGTTCATTGTACAAGTAAAAAACTTAGGAATTTTCTGGTTCGGAATTTAGTCTACAGACCAGTCCAATTACCGGCACTAATATAAAAAGAGAAAACAACTAGTTAGAGTGAGAAATTGCTTTATTTCACTCGTCACGGAATTACAAACTAGTAATATCTGGCTTACCACTAGGCCTTTTATAATGCGAATATCACACAAGGAGAAACATGCTCCAAATACCGCATGCAGATGCTATAACTGATGAATATTACTTAACGGGTTCACTGAAGAAAAATCAAAATAAAACCATCTTTAGTGTGAAAGAGATTTACTCATGAAAAAGTACGACAAATGGCGTTTCATACTAAAGTTGCAATTGCTTCAAAATCTCACAGCATAAATTCAACTGACAATGCTCTCAAAAAATGCGGATATCAGTCTACTAGTGATCGTCGCAGTTCGCGCAGGTTCTTTGATACGGCAACAACAATTTCAACTGTTGTAACTTTGAATTTTCCTAATATTCTGGGTGATGTTTGTAAAGAAGTTCAAGGTGATCACAGTAATAGCTTTCTATTTGAAAAGAGTAAGCTCCATCTTCCTTTTTTAGCCGATCATACATATCCTATAATAGATTTCATCAGTTGAATCGTGGTTACACCGCTACTGCAATGTGAATTAAACATATTTCGCTTCTTAAGAAGAATAAATTTTCAGCCGTTCATCTGTCACCACTTCGTGATCACCCAACATGACTGTTTTCCAATGCTCATATTAAAATCTCTCATATTCAGTATACTTTCGCTTATATCATGCGACAACAATAGGCATTAAGTTGTAATTCCTTGAAATCTCCCTCATTAGCGCTGTACCTTGCATTTGCTTTTATGTCTCTGTTAACAATGTTTTGCATTATGCCAGAATCCGCCCATTTCCATCGGTATTAAAATATCGTAATTCCGCGAAGAAGCAATTCGTTCTACTCCTCATTCTTCCGTTTAATTGTCACTTCGCGTATTCGGCTTCTTCTCATCATGATTCATTGTAGTTATCCCGTCCTCCTTTATTACTAAGGTTACTGCGGTCTTAGGACGTGCACTCAATCTGCATTATTCTCAAGGAATTCTGCTACAGTCTAGCAGCCTCGAGTGTTCCGTAGTGAATACATGGTCGTTGATAAACAGGTGGTGCACATTGGGCTAAAGCTTCAATGCCTCTGACTAGGAAAAATTGCACTTTCTTTTGCTGTGCGAGTTGCTTTAAGCGAAATCATCGTAGAACCAACTAGTATTTGAGTCTTTTATGGAGCTGAATGAATGTAGTCAATCAGAGACCAATTGATGATGAATACTATATGCTTCTAATGATTGTCTAGTGAGCCTTACTAATTTGCCGAGTACCGGATAGTTATCCGCAGACATTTTCAATCTTTTGGAAACAATGTCCTTCCTCTTTCAAAACTTTGGTAGCGGTTTAGTGGCAAGAATCCCAACTATTTGATGCTGTTACTCATTTCTGAAGTGCTTTTTCCAGGGCGCGCATTTTGGCAGTGAAAAATATTAGTTCTACACTTGACACTTTTGCTGGAAAGATCTCTTCTTTCAGACTTTTAGTATTAGGTGTACAAATGCGACTCCGCCGTTTTTTGCGGTTTGAATATCCAATCAATACAAAAGAATTCCATACTGGAATTCATTCAGATTCAATTTCCATCATTAGCAACAACATTTCCCATTTTAGAGTAATTCATAAATTTCTTCGAAGAAAGATTAATTGAGTAAAATTGGTAAAATTCTTGAATATCTTTTAAATTTTCTAATTTGTAATTTGAATTTGGTAATTCGAGTGGTAATCTGAAGGGTGCGATGTCGGGAGAGAAAGGAGGGTAAGGCGCAAACTAAAACCTCCCACCTCAACTCTTTTATAACGTTTTCGATCGATTTTGCAACACCAATTCGGTCGCTATCATGAGCAAAATCACTTTGTCATGTCTTACAATTCATTCCGGTCGTTTTACTTGCAACTCATGAATTGGTGTGACTGGGTGTTGCATCAACCTTTCCACGAGACTTCAAGAGCTCGTAGTAGACGGCATCATTCTGACCCTAGCAAATGCACAACAAAACCTTTTTTTCGTGAATATTCCCTTTTGCGGCCAATTTTGCTGGTTGTCCGGGGTCTATTCGAATTTGTTTCTTTTCTTATTATCAAAATAAATTCTCTGAATCATTAAACGACCCGAAAAGGCCTTACTTTTATTCTGCAGCGATTTTCTTGGTATTAATTTGGAAAGTAAGCTTCTACCAATTAGAATTCTTCGGGTACAAAAAGTTGTCATCTTCAGCGTCCTATAAAAATCGTTGATAAAACATTTTGCATATAAATACATAGAGACAAATAGCGTATAGCACGCTTTCAACAAAAAAAAAAGCGCCTGCATACCTTTATTTCTATTTGTATTACAACAAAAAATAATTGAACGGCGGAGTCATTTTGCAATCTAAAATCACTTGAAAGCTTAATTCTCGATGACGACACTGTAGTCAACTTCTATAAAGGTCTTTTTGAGAGCAAAGTTGCGGGCATCCTTTTCTCCGGTGTATGGATGTGATTTTGCAAGATTTGCATGAATGGCAACTTGCCAATGCGCATCAATCGTTCTAGGTTTGTGAATGGCCACTTAATAGACTTCATTTGTTATTTGGTAGCATATTAATTGTTCTGAAGGTGATTTGACTTTTGAAAGCATTTTCATAAGCGCAACGACTATCTCATTTGAAATGAATCTAAGTTATCTTGGACATGTTACAAAGTGAAACATGTGCAACCCAGAGTCAAATCTAAATATATCTTAGTTATCTTTCATGTATCACATTGTTCGCACTTTCCTCGAAGTTCCAAAACTTTTTTGCTACGGGTTATCTGTCTCATCATCATTTTTTCCACTTCCGTAGAAAATGGATTACTTCTCAACGATACCCACTGATAATGAGTCATGTGCCAATCTTTCACGTCACGCGGGACTCAGTCCCATATCTCACCTTGTCGTAGAGCGCTGCTCTAACCCGTTGTACCACTCACGCCCTTATTGCCCCTCTTTCTACGCTACAACGCATCTATCTCTCAGCTACCAACCACTCTACTTCAATGGGTATATTTGAAAATTCATACCATCGCTTGTCGGCATTGAACTTAGTCACGCTGACAGATACCGGTTATCAGATATCGAATATAATTCCTTCTTATTCAACCGCACGACTAGCTAGGTCTGGCCCTTGATGGCTGGTTGAATCGGGCGTCAGTAGTGCAAGACTTAGAGCACGCGCTCTTGGATAGAGTGGGAAATAGGTTTGACTCTAGCCTGACGAGAAAGTTTTGCACATCACTCTATATCAGTGGGTATACTCAATCAATACCACCGCTGCCATTCGGTTAACTAAAAAGGAATTATATCAAATCAGCATGCCATATAATCGTTTATTGTGGCACGCACGTGGTCTGCTATACAAGGGCTGACTCACAGAACCCGATACACGTGTTTCAACCTTGCCGGTCACATCAGTCGGGCGGTACCCTATTCATTTTTGGCCAGTCCTCTCGGGCGCTCAGTCTCCTATACTAAGAGTGGTCTACTGATGATAGTGATCATCTGGCATATTAAAATAAAATGTGGTCTTGAGAAAACACTCGAAACAATAGGTATAATATATCAAAACGATTCTAATTATGCCATGTCTCCTACTTGCTGTCTGTTCGCCAACACAATTCGATCAACCGACTGCTTAGAAAGATGGGAAATATGCGTGGACACAAAATTTAGACCAACGAGAAAGTCATGAGTGGCCGAAATAGTAGTGGAGTTCATGATGTTACGCTGTTCAGAAGTTGCTTCAGAATTACTGGTTATGTTCGCGAGAATTTTTATAGAAAAGGATAGGGAATTGCATCGCTTTTTTCATAGGATAAACGCAATAGAAAAGTCAACTCGATCGAAGAAGCGTTCTCTTTTTTATGAATGAGAGACCTAGAAAGATGTGTTCTTCCCATAGTTATCATTTGCGAATTGTGCAGGAATTTGCACCCGAAAACTATGCACAATTAGTTTCAAGTACCGAACACCGTTTATGCTACTTTATAATGCTTCATTTTTTGATACAGCATCTCTTGAATCTGAATTCGACACTGAAGAACGGATTGGTGGCAATCATTGAAAAACACTCAAATGTGCATTTTAGAATGTCTTTTTGCTGTTTGTCATCTTCTTGGTTGGCTTTATCGCTACGAAAGCCAGTTAGTTTACATTTTTGTTCATAGCGTTGATCACGGCGTATGCTTGACGCTGATTATAATAATTGCACAAATGCGAAAGCTTGACAATCGCCTTTAATTCAGATCTCCATGGTCCTCACGCACAGATGAAACGCTTTGGAAAAAGCCGTTGCTGTCGTGGCGGAGGAACAGATCTTAGTTTGTTCCGCAGAATCTTTTCTCTCTCTTTTATTTTTATCTCCGCAAGTTATTCATATTCACATAAGGTGAGGTGCATTCATATTTGAGTCAATACAATCGTCCACTTCAGTATGAGAGATACTTTTGAGAGATCAGTTATTTACATATAAATATGAGCATATTTTATTTGTACATAGATCAAATTACTGCAACTGCAACCTTGTAGATGTAACATTACAAATATTGTAATATTGTAAGCATTAACACTGTAGATACTTTTTCATAATAATGTGTTTGCTACCCTTTTTTTATCTCTGGCCACCATCATTGAAATCTCGTTATGCTTATAAACTTATGCAGCAGAAACCTGGTCGCTACGTAAGCAGGATGAAAGATCACTTGCCGATATCGAAAGCGCAGTCGAAAGGTCGATGCTAGAAGTATCCCGTATCTCGCAAGTGAGAGAAAGGATCAGAAGTTCCGACGTACGTCAACGATCGAAAATCGGAGACGCCGTTCTACACGCCAGGATATCGAAAATAAGGTGGGCCGGGCACGTGATGCGCTTCAACGACAACGGATGGACGAGAGCCGTTACCGACTGGATTCCTCGGGACGTCAAGCGCTCTAAAGGAAGACCACTGACCCGTTGGTCCGACTTTCTTCACAAAAGCGATAGAAGAAGGATATGATGCTCAGCGAATCCCTAGAGCGAGGAGGACCCACTGGGCTACTCTTGCACGCGATAGGGAAGAATGGAAGAGTTGCTGGTACCCGCTCGAGTCACTCGACGATCAACGGGACGACATGTGATACAGGTGATATGATGTATTCGCCTTCAATTACAAGTTTCGTTTCGTTGCATATATAGCCTCTGCAATGACTCGCGAATCTACTACCTATGTATCAAGTTAGTGCTGCTCTCCGCTTGGACAAATCTACTGCGAGCTTGTCCCGTGAAGTAAGAGAACCTGATGAGCGAGGGTCAAACCAGCGACCATCAATTGATCGGACAGCTGAGCCGCAGAGCACCTCTAACAGTGCTTCGTACGTGCTCTATAGTTACATATACATATAATACAATAATGGTGGAAAAATTTTACTCCTTTTGATCAGCTACAATCTTTCTCATTGTGCGAGTCCTAGTACTTTTAGCATTAAACCTCGTAGCTGGTTGAGCACGTGTTCTGGCGATCTCAAAATTAGCCTAATTAAGGCTTTCCATAGGACGTTTATTAATTACTGCCGCAGACCTTTTGCGATTAGAGATCACGCCTCCTCGCGTATAGCATCACAGCAACTCGACCGTGCCCCTTCTCTTTAATCGTTTATAAAAAGTAATAAGAATCATTAACATGACATAATGGCACATTTTGATATTACTGATAAAAAGTAGCAATAATAATTAACAGCAATAGTATTGTGACATTCAACAATGTAAATGTTATGTCGTTTCATAAGTTTTGAAAGCTGAGAAATAGACACCAAATCCTCTAGCAAAAAGTAATATTTAGCTACGTTTGAATGTGCATTTTCTTGCGCACATTTTGTTGTAGAACTTGCCTATGTTTGCATCAACCCCTAAGAGACGACGTGTACTAGCTGAGGTACACGATTGTTTAGAGGAGCTCCTCGCTGCATAAAAGGTTTCGCCTTGAAAGTCTGTAATCACATCTTTCGTTTCGAGTGTTTTCTTAAGACCACAGTTCAAATTTCAATATGCCTGATAATCATTATTTAAGCCACTCATGTTAGTGGTCTGTCAATGAGGGCTGACTTATAGAGCCCGATACACGTGTATCGATCTTGCGATCTCGTCAGTCGGGCAGTTACCCTTTCTCGTCTTTTGCTAATCTCTGTGAGTGCTCCAGTCCCCACAATAAGAGTTAGCGACGACGTACGCTTTACACTCTATGTCCAGTGAAAAACTCACCAAACGCAGAGTGTTGTACACTCGATTACTTTTGGCTGGTATATTCAAAATATCATATCTGTCGATTCGAGTGTTTTCTTAAAGCCACAGCTGATTATCAGGCATATTCAAATTTGAGCTGTGTTCTCAAGAAAACATTCGAAACGAAAGATATGATATATTGAATATACTAGCCACGAGCATTCGAGTGTACAACACTCTGTGTTTGGTGAGTCTTGCACTGGACATAGAGTGTGAAGCGTACGTCGTCGCTACCTCTTATTGTGGGGACTGGAGCACCCACAGAGATTAGCAAAAGACGAGAAAGGGTAACTACCCGACTGACGAGATCGCAAGATCGATACAAGTGTATCAGGCTCTATAAGTCAGCCCTCATTGACAGACCACTGACATGCGTGGCTCATATAATGATTATCAGTCTGTAATCATTCGAAAGTTAAAATCTTTTACGATTTTAACAGTCTGTTCGTTTCTAAAAAAAAACTTTTTATTACATTTCAACAGTGAAAGTAAAATGTGATTTACGCTCAATTTTCATCATTTGCTCGGCTGAGGTTTCGGCATGGCTGTTCGCTGAAATTTTCATTAGTCATTAGATATCTCAAGTCTCAAAAATCTAATGATGTAATTGGTTCTTTGAAAGGTTGTCATGGAACGGTGTAAGAGCAAAAAGAAGATCACATTTCAGGCCTACAATGTCATCCCGCTCATGGGCGGCGGAGGCGCCTTGTTAGTAAATATGGATAAATTGTATACGTCAGAGATATCTTTTTGTTACGTAAAGAATGAAATGCCTTGAGCGAAC
>JAHQIW010000345.1:0-55536 GCA_019055375.1 Parelaphostrongylus tenuis
GGCAAACTGTTGATTTTATAGGTTTTCACTGTTGTTTGACTATTTCCCATTTGTTAATTGTTATGTACTGCTGTTGATTGTGGTTTTTGTATAGATTAAGTTGTTATTTTTGCCTCGATTTTATGCTGGAACTGATTCAATAGGGTTACAATGCCTCTGGATTCCACATAAGAGTTTCTCAGCTGCGTTTTCATGCCGATTTTCAGCTAACGTTTAGTGCTTCGAGCTTTGTAAACGGCTCAATCGCCTCTCTGGATTCGAAATGGTGGGCCACTTTGAGGCGGAATTATGCCAAGTGCTCATTGAAGAGCATTTTGGAAAGGCGGTTGGTCTCGTAGTGTCGACGTTACTACGAGAACCTGGACCACTACCAGTAATCAGATCTCGTTTGTTGGGACAAGTCAAGTTCAACACGGTACGTCATCATTGGTTTGATTTTTCCCCTTCGTTTCAGGTTGGAATATTGGGAGAAGATGATGCTCGTAAGAACGCGTATAGCGCAGTAGTTAAATGAGTTATGCTACTCACACATGGCCGATCAATTGATGGCTCAGTCATGCACTCAAGGCTTACCAAGCCTTCCAACTCGGTGAATTGGTTTTCAGAGGATAGCAGCACTGATCGGTTAGTCGTTACACCTTCGCGAGTCGTTTTAATGGCCAGTTATGGGCTATGTCATCTCGGACGATGTTATGAATGGAGTTGAATGCATGGCCCATCCTTCAGGGATTGATTAAGGCCATATGCTTCCTTTTCAGGGCTCGTTTTGGCTCTTTTTTTCCTCAATTTTCTATCATCGTGTTTTCTCCTTTCAATCACAAATTATTCGGATTGCAGCCTTCCCCTAACCGATTCGTTCCCTCGCAATCATCTTCCACAAAGGTCTTCGAGCATGTCACTTGCTGCACCGGCTGCTAATTGAGGATTCTGTTCACTTTATGAACGCCATAAGTCAATTTCCTTACGATCTTGAAGATAGCCAGGCTAAGAAGTTCTCAATTAATTGCAAGAGAGTGTCGTGAGGGTAGAACCACTATCTTGTACCGTGATAGTCTGCATCACTAACCACTCGACAAACTACATAACCGGATCTCCCTCTTTGAGGGATCCCGCCCGGTTAGTCGCGAGGGCACGTGGCGCGTCCCCAGGTGGTGGATAGGGGAATAAAACGCGAACCAAAAGCGACCGTGTGCTTCCCAGAGACGCAGGTGGATTCAGGGGACGAGCTTCCTGCTTCTGCAGTGCCGACTTGACAAAACTCTATTTCTACGAGTCAAGTCGGCCAAAAGCCTGCAATCAAGCGGCTGGGAAGTACATGGGAGGCGGTTAGGGGTCGCCTCCAACAAATAAGCTCCTCCCGCTCCTCCGAGAGAGACTGGCAAGCTACTCGTGAGTACCCAGCCCCCACGTTTAGAGCCTGGCAAGCTACACGTTGGGTATCAAAAATGCCAAAAACAGTAACAAATATGGGCCTCATTCCCCTGACCCCGAAAGAGCCCCTGGTACGGCAGCGCCAGGTAGGACGAGTACGGAGAGGCTGCTAAAATCTCAGGGCCGAACTAGGCTGCCAAGATCGAAACGGACTAAAATGACGATCTGTACCTACAATGCAAGAACCCTTGCTCAACAATCCGCTGTAGAAGATGTGTTGATTCAAGCAAGAAGAATAAGGTACGACGTCATTGGCCTGGCTGAGACGAGAAGGCGCCATCCTTTTCACGCTGTCTATGACACCGGAGAAGAACTGTTCCTTGGAACATGCGATCGCAGAGGTGTAGGCGGCGTTGGCGTCCTCGTCAAATCGAATTTGACCGTGAACATTGATTCGTTCGAACAACTAACAACCCGCATCGGACGATTACGGTTGAAACGATGTGGTTCTATGCCGGCTTTGACCATTCTCGTTGCTTACGCACCAACATCAGGCTATGACGAAGACGAAGTCGAAGCGTTCTATATGGACCTCGAAAAATTCTTCAAGGTCATTGTCGGAGATTTTAACGCAAAAATTGGACCTAGAAGAACGTCTGAAGAACGTCACATAGGGACCCACGGACTAGAATGGAATGAACAGGGTGAGAGGCTATCCGAGTTTATCATGACGACCCAAACCATCCATGGTAACTCGCAATTCCAAAAGCCTCTCTCTCAGCGATGGACGTGGGAATCTCCCAATGGAGAGTACCATAACGAAATAGATCACATCATAGTAAATCGAAGGTTTTGCCTGACCGACGTCGCTGTTGTTCCCAAGTTCTACACGGGATCAGACCATCGCCTCCTTCGCGCAACGTTCCGATTTTCGAGGAGAGGAGAGAAAGCCGCTAAATTCAAACAACGAAGTCCCAGAACTACCATAAACTGGGATGTATTCAAATCATTAGTCGGCTCTTGGGAAGATACCGTTGTCGACAACATCGACGAAGAATACGATCGACTCGTTGAATATCTTCACGTTGGCGCTAAAAAAGCCGAAAGTCTTAAGGTCACGAAGAGACGCTTGTCTCCGCAGACACTCGAGCTGATACGTCAACGTGGAATCGCACGAGCCGCAGGCAACCGAAACCTTACGTCCGAACTTGCGAAACGATGCAGAGAAGCGATAAAAGAAGACCTTAAAGAGAGAAGAGCAGCAGTTATGGCAGAAGCTGCAGAAGCTGGGAAGAGCATTCGCAAAGCCCAGCGAGGCTTCGCCAACTATAAGACCAAGATGATTGCACTCCGATACCCTGACGGGACACTTACAGCTTCCAGAAGGGCTATGGAGAAAATCATCCACCAGTACTACTCGGATCTCTTCGCTAGCCATGTTCTCTTACCGTCATATAAATTGAAAGAGGACGAATATGTCGTTCCACCGGTCCTTCCTTCCGAAATCCGACATGCTATATCGTCGATGAAAAACAGAACAACACCCGGTCCAAACAGGATTAGACCAGAACACCTGAAGAACCTGCCGCCAGTTCTCATCAACACCCTGGCTCGGCTCTTCACTCGCTACCTGTCAGAATGCAAGGTCCCTATTCAATGGAAAACCAGCAAGACCGTATTGTTGTTCAAAAAGGGAGACCTTCACGACATAGGCAATTATCGCCCAATCTGCTTGCTGTCCGTTGTCTATAAACTCTTTACTCGAGTCATCCTGAACAGGATTGACAGAACACTGGACGAAGGACAGCCATGCGAACAAGCAGGGTTCAGAAAAGGATTTAGTACCATGGACCACATCCACACGATCACAAGACTCATTGAAGTTCCGCGAGAGTACAAACAACCACTCTGTCTCCCTTTTATCGATCTGAAAAAAGCCTTTGATTCAGTGGAAACAGAAGCGGTTATAGAGGCCCTGGATAACCAGGGCGTCCCTACTCGGTACATAATGATCCTTCGTGAGCTTTATAAAGATTTCACGACCAGAATATCTCCATTCTACAACAATATCACCATTGACGTAAGAAGAGGGGTTCGACAAGGCGATACAATATCGCCAAAACTATTCACTACCACCCTACAAAACGTCATGCGAACATTAGAATGGGACGAAATGGGAGTGAAAATTGACGGTCGACAATTAAACCATCTTCGCTTTGCTGACGATATCGTTCTCATAACACCAAACATCAGCCAAGCGGAACGAATGTTGACTGATTTCGATAACGCCTGTGGAAAGATCGGTCTTCAACTGAATCTAACGAAAACAATGTTCATGAGGAACGGATGGGTTTCTAATGCCCCATTCACGCTCAACGGAACGACGATTTCCGAATGCTCCAGTTACATCTATCTAGGTCGTGAAATCAACATGATGAACGACCTAGCCCCAGAGTTGAGCAGGAGGAAACGAGCGGCTTGGGGAACGTTTAAGAGCATCGAAGATGTAGTGGAGAGGACAAAGAACATCCGACTCCGTGCCCACCTTTTCGACTCGACAATTTTCCCTGCCCTAACGTATGCAGCAGAAACCTGGTCGCTACGTAAGCAGGATGAAAGATCACTTGCCGTTATCGAACGCGCAGTCGAAAGGTCGATGCTAGGAGTATCCCGTATTTCGCAAATGAGACAAAGGATCCGAACTTCCGACCTACGTCAACGATCGAAAATCAGAGACGCCGTTCTACACGCCAGGATATCGAAAATAAGGTGGGCCGGACACGTGATGCGCTTCAACGACAACCGATGGACGAGAGCCGTTACCGACTGGATTCCTCGGGACGTCAAGCGCTCTAAAGGAAGACCACTGACCCGTTGGTCCGATTTCTTCACGAAAGCGATGGAAGAAAGATATGATGCTCAGCGAATTCCTAGAGCAAGGAGGACCCACTGGGCTTCTCTTGCACGCGATAGGGAAAAATGGAAGAGTTGCTGGTACCCGCTCGAGCCACTCGACGATCAACGGGACGACAGGTGATACAGGTGATGGACGCCATAGAATGCTGCTGGTCGAGTCAGTCCTCCTTATAATCCTGAAGATAACCGTGCTATGGCGTCCTGTAGGGCATTTGATGTTCGGTCGAAAGGGAGTGTTGAGAGAGGGTCGATCCAACGTACCGCTTCTGGATACTCTGCATTACTAGCCACTGCGCTTCCCTACCAATTTTTTTCTTAGCTTTGAACTATAAGCTTACATGTCCTTTTCTTCGAAAGTCGCTATATAGTTTGTGTTTGAAGCTTGCCGACCTTTGTGGGAACTTCCATCTCGTTGTCGACTTTGGAATGAACTGAAATGAGATTTTCAGATCAAGAAGTCACTAGCGATCCTCATCCAGCATTCTATCGTTGATTTTAAATTGGACTCTGCAATGCGAATAATCTACTCGGTCGATAGAGCAGCTGTTCTCGCCTTTTCGAAAGTTCCAAGGTTGACGGTTTTATTGTAAGATCTTCTAAGCTCCGTCCCTGTAGTTAAGTAATGGAAATTTCTTTAAGGTGCTGTTTGATAGCGAAAACATTGTATGGAGGTCTGGCTGAGGCGATTTGTGAAGAATTGTTCAGCAACGGTCGCCTTACTTGTTCGAATACCGTTCGGAAGGTTGCAGCACGTCTTGAACAGCCTTTTGATGACGTGGGTTTCTTTACATCAGAGTATGGCGAAGTGAATGTCTAATGAATTGAATTAGTAATGCTGAGTGATGTGCAAAACTTTGAGCCACGATTGCGAATTGGATCTGCAATTCACCCTTTCGAGGTGCGCGTTATAACAAGTGACACTACCGATGCTCCTCTTCCATCACTATTTCCGCGATAGAGGTATCGGTCTGTTAGCAACCAACTATATACAAATTGGCCTGGTAAGCAAATATTGGCATTGAACCCCACTTTCTCTGATAGATAACGGATATATGTAATAATCACGAATATCTTGATTTGACTGCTTTTAGCATTTGTATGTAACAAATATATATATATATATGTACATATATATATACATATATATGTATATGTATGTATTATATATGTATATATATTGCATACATATGTATATACATTATATATATGTATATATACATATATATATATTTTATATATATATATATATATATATATATATATATATATATATATATATATGGAAATCCGACCTACGTCAACGATTGAAGATTAGAGACGCCGTTCTACACGACACGATATCGAAAATAAGGTGGCCCGGACAGGTGATGCGCTTCAACGATAACCGATGGACGAGAGCCGTTACCGACTGGATTCCTCGGGACATCAAGTGCTTTACAGGAAGACCACCGATCCGTTGATCTGATTTCTTCACGAAAACTATAGAAGAAAGATATGATGCTCAGCGAATCCCTAGAGCGAGGAGGACTCACTGAGCTGCTCTTGCACGCGATAGGGATGAATGGAAGTGTTGCTGGTACCCGCTCGAGTCACTCGACGATCAACGCGGCGACAGGTAATAGAGGTGATATATATATATATATATATATATATATATATATGTATATATATATATACATCTATATATCACTCAGCAATATAGGAGCTTTATCCTTTATATATAAACATGTATATATTATATATATATATGTACATATATATGTATATATATACACGTGTCTATGTAGTATTTGCGTATATATGTACATTTATGTACATATATGTATATATAATATACGATAGTAATCTCAGAAAAGGGTGAAGTACTGGATCGATTTCTGTCTTAAGATCATAGTTTTGTATATCATTCAGCAATATCGGACATATTTTATAGCATCATACCACCGCTAGAAGCAGTTGTCTTGAAAGAATTGTTTATTACATAAATATCAAATAGTCACTTATTTATTCACATGATTGGTCATAGTGTACTGTGTGGATCCGAGTAATTCTAGCGCTCGATTCGTCTCCTCGCATTCATTTTCCACAAAGGTTTTCAGACATCCCGCCCTTCAAAAATTTGCATCTGAAATTGTTGAGCGATATGCGGAACTGGACCTTAGGCATGACGGGAACTCGCGTTTAACCCTAACGGGGTACGCGTTCCACCACTACACCACCGAGTCCGTTGCTCTGCTGTGATTTTCCGGTGAACGTGAAACATGGGTTTAACTCCCTTCTGAGATTGAGAGTTTTGCATTCACTCAGCATTAGTGGATATACAATGTACAATCACCGAAAGTCTTTATACTTTGTGATCTTAGCATACCACAAGCTCTGTTATGGGCACTCGTACAGCCTGATACACCTGTTTCGGCGTTGGCAGCCTCGTCAGTCGGGCAGGCTCTTCGTCTTTAGCCAATCCTCTCGGGGGTGCTCCGGTCTCTCTACTTAGAGTAGATCTACATGACATGTTGGCTCAAATAATAGTTTCTAATTTCCTTCTTAAGCCAGGCATGGTGTTATATCATTCTTTGTTAAACAGTTGACGTTTTGGCAGTTCGCCTTCTTAAGAGCTTGGAAGTCGTTGAGTTGTCTACAATCCAATCAGTTAAACACCTCCATAACTCCTTCAGAAAAATCTCCAGGCCTAGATTCAAAATAATATTTATCAGATGTATTGAAATTCGAGCGTGATCTCGAGAAAACATTCGAGACGAACGGTATGATACGACAAGCGTTAACTTTTTATGCAGCTATTAAAAAATCGAGTATTGTAACCGTTCCTTGGAGCGGTTTTAAATACTATAAAGCTGCTGAATTTTAGGTCAAGGACAAGTTCTGCCAGTTGAGCGAATGTCGTTTCATTGCCAGATGTCCCCCGCTTGTCTCGTCACTGAAAGGATGTCCACAGTTTGAGACGAGTTACGATCCATACATCATGCCAGATGCCATTCTTCAAGCATCCTCTGGTTAGTTCTTATCTCAATAAGTGACAGACTTTCCTTCTCTTAAATTTCCGTTTCTATACTTTTCAACAATATGTACTGAAGAGGAAAGTTTCCCAAAGGGGTTGCCGTGGTTGAGTAGTTGTGCTACTCGTCGCAGCACATGTGGGGCCGAACCCCACTACAATACTCTCCGACGGTCAACAACGAGCGCGCTGTGGGATGCCAGGCTATCTTCGAGATTGAAAGGAGACGAGCTAAACCAGTATTCTACGACATTCAAGAAGAAGACGAAAAAACGATTGATTTCTAGAGGTTTTGGGGTCCGCACAGTGAAGACGTGTCGGAGAAGAGGTGTGGCCGAGTGGCTTGATGATCGATGCGGATTTGATCCCATAGCCTCCCAACACTTTCCGCCAATTAACAGTGAGTGCCCCACCAAACTCCCTAGCTTGGTTGTCCTTGAAATTGCACGGAGGAGTGCTTGGCCAGTATTCTACGACGTTCGTGATGAAGATGGATTCTTAAGCAAACGAGGAGACGTATCTAATGTTGGAAGTATTCGGCTTGCACTTTAGAAGAGAGATGTGATACAGCCCAATTGGACTGATGAAATTTAGTAATAAAACTTTTTAAAGAGACAATTGATGGGTCGCGTAAACGTAAGATGGAATCAATGGATGGCGATGAAGGTATTTATTGGCGAATCAACTGGCAACGATTTGACAGATATATTCGCGATGAAGTTACACTCGAGCTGCTGGTACCAAAGGTGAGAGAGTTGCTTGAGAGCTTTGACGATTTCGAAGCTAACTTATTACAGAGTTCATCCACTGATAAGGCGTCCCAATTGTTGACACAGACTGTTCGATCCCTCCTGAAAGCCAACGAAATCCGAACGGCGCCAGTCGCAACGATCACCTCAGCGCCAATTTCGGTAACTTATCATGGCTTCCTTCGTGATTGCAGTTTGAACAGTACTTCTATGCTTCACATTCCAAGTAGTATTTCTAAAGATGGTTCGATCATAACGAAATTTATCCTTAAATTCATCTGGAAATTTTGAGTTATATGTTTGAAAAACGGCCCTTGGAAAGGTGTGAAACGCGGGTTCAACTTCCAAGGATTAGGGTTTTACATATCACTCAACACCGTTTGATATATAGCAGCACCATACTGTATAAAAGGCAGTAGGATGAAAGTGATCTCTCCAGATCATTTGTAACTTTGGGCGTTTCTTACGCATATATAGATGTGATTCATGTCCTCCCGTTGGAAAAGTCTCATCGAGTATAGTTCTTTGCTTATTTACCCACTTGGACTACTAGGAACACATAGCTTCGTCAAAGCAGTAAATAAAGAAGGATTGGGGGTGCAGGGCGGGGACCAGACGTTGAGTTGAGAACTGCTATGTCTTAAGGGCTTTTTTGACTGATTGTGGTAGGTAGCTTGATTTTTGTAGACTTTTTACCGACGAATGTCTGCCTTTGTCAGGATGAGGTGATTGCTGGTCTACCTAGAAATTATGGAACGGACTTCTAATAATATCTGATTGGCACCCCTTTTTTCTCTGCTGTATTGCACGCTTGCTCTTCTACCTAGTATTGCTGCTTTTTCAGAATCTAACTGTTGCTAGTTAATGGATATCTTGTAGTGACTATATAGAAGTAACGGCTTTTAACCCTTTTGGAACCGTAGACCCATCTCCTCTGCATCTCTAACTCTCAGTGTGGGGAAAGCATTGAATGTACCATTGTGTTATCTCGGTTGTACTATTGTTGTCATTATACTAACTATAGCAACATAATATATTTGCATGTAACATAACATAAGAAAATAACAGCAGTGTAATTGAAAAATGCAATAATACATTCAATACGTTCCCACACTGGGGGTTAGAGATGCGGAGGAGGCGGAGCAGACCGTCCAGCGTAGCCACGCTGGAAGCTAGAGCTGCAGGGGAGATGGGTCCACGGTCCTGATAAGGTCAATTTGTTATTTTTCGCGCTTTGCCGATTTGACTTAGAATGGCGGTTTTCGAATAGAACTACACAATACCTTGGCTCGACTCATACGCAGCTTTATCGAATAAAAAAGACATCTTTATTCAGCAAGAACTTTTTTCAGTCGCTATAGCAGCGATGTGATGTTGCAGCTATATATCCAGTATGGTCGAGTGATATTTAAAAACTTAAAGCCTGATTATTCGTCTCATTCTTTCCAAAGGCGTTGATGCTGACCGCTGACGGTTGGTCGTTGACAGATGCGGTACCTTGTATTGCAAAAAGTGGTATTAGAAGGAACTATTGCTGAATTTTATACATTCTCGCTCACAAGACGTTTGTTTAGTCTGTTAGTGCAGAATTTTAGTGCTTTCAAAGCGAATAAGCGCTACTCCGCAGCGGAGATTTCTCGCCGGAAGTAGTCTGAGGTGCCTGAAAAACTTATTTATTGGCTGATATGAGTTCGGTTGAATGCGGCTGACCGTCGAAATTTGCTAGCCCAAAATCAAATAGTTGTGGTCAAACGATATCTGGCGAGGGATTTTTTCGGTTCTCTAACCATTGATTTATAAGCTAATGTTGTTGGTGCCTTCCTTTTTAAAAAAGCTTCTCTGTTATGATCACTCGCTCGGAATTCAGGTAATTGTTCTAGTTGCATGGCACCAAACAATCATTATAGTCTTCCTTTGATACTAATTCAACCCTGAGAAATGTTTAGGAACCCGATCTCAATCGCAAAGCTGTTGACTGTTGGAGGGCAGAATCCGCTTATAATCGTATATCTTTATAAGATAGAGAAGTAGAGCCTGTTGTTGCACAAAAGAGGGTGCGGAACAGACGTAACGGCAACCTCCTTGCTCTTCACTCAGTTCTTGCAGCATCCATCCTTGAGTTCTTCACCCTTTCAATATCGTTCAGCTCGTTAGTCGAATGGTCAGCTTTGAGTTGTGTATTGTCAAGTAGTATTGAGGTCAACTTGGTTACAGTCTTTAGGTGGTCATCGTCTACATCTACTTATGTGCACTATCGCGGTTCTTCATGAAGATTCGTCTCGGCTATAAAAATTTCTAGAAAATGTTTGCAGTCTTCATTCGGTAAGTGCTTCCATGACAATGCGATGTTGACCCTTTCGGGACCGTGAATCCACAGCCTCTGTATCTCTTACTGGCAAATCTGAACGGTGTACTCCACCTTTCCTGCATCTCTAAGCCCCAGAGTGCCATAGTTAGACGCAGCAGCATGCCACTGTTACAAGCACGATGTGCCATTGTTTTACGCAACAGGCTACTATTGTTAGAGCCGTTGTTAGGCGAAGTACATCGGGAATAAGAGGTGCATAGGATGTGGAGCAGGCAGTCTAGAGTTGCCAGTCAAAGATGCAGAGGCCGTGGGTCCAAGGTTCTGAAAAGGTTAACACTTTTCGGGCGCGGTGAGGGTCGTTTTCCACAAAGCTTTTGTGCTAGAATTTCAATAGTGGTTCGAAGGCTCAAATTTTGATGATTACCTTGTCGTGATTGGGTTGCTTAAGAGGCCTCTTTTAGTACGTCGTTAGCAGCGAAAATAAGTCATGATTCACATTTGGATTGCTTTTCTTGCGTGGTTAGGGTCGTGGATAGCTGTGGTTTTATAAACTGAACCACTAGTCATTCAGCTGTACAAATCTTGAGGGTTCCGAAGCTAAATTTAGTTCTCAAAGAGATATCTATAGTGCGCAATAAGAGCGAGAAGAAGATTACGTATCACACTGGAAGTTTTTTTTCGCACATAAAAGTTTCACAAGCAGAAAAAGTAGATGGACGTGGGGAAAAACCTGTAGTTCGGCATAAAGCTGAGAACGTAAAGTTTTTTTTTTTTTGCGAAACCTAAGAAAAAAAAATCGTTATCAAATGATGAAAATCGCGCGCCGCTTACGGAAATCGATCAGCAGCTGTCTACAAAGGGTTGATATATTGACCGGATTATGCCTGTAAACGTCAGAATTGAACTGATTGAGCACCAAGTCAGCACGAATTTCCTCCTTTGATAGCATCACTTTGAGCAGCTAAAGGTCACTGTGAATCAAAGGTAAAAGAAGGTAGAGGATAAAGTTCTCGGCGTAGGTGAGTCCTTGAGGGATACATCGTGCATGACACTTCATCAAGTATCTTTGGAAGTGACTGAGACCTATCTAACGTATACAATGACTTGCGGTAGCCTACTCATGTATCAGATTAGTGATACTATCCTCTCAGACAAGTCTGGGTTCGCCAACCTCAGAGGGATGAAAACCGTGGAGAGCCTTGGACGCAGGATCGAACATCGATCACGTGGTGCGTTACAGGGCGCCGCTTCTAACCATTTTGCCAGGCGTGTCCTTGGGTTAAATATTATGACATCAAATGCTTGAAAGTAGCACAGTGCGAATATCCAGGTGAAGGCTATGCTTTATACTGGTATAAAGTGACAAAGAGGCGGATAAATTCATAATGGCAAAACTTTTATTGGTTTTCAGACTAACACACTATTTTTTTTGAGTAATGTCTCTGACTTCATGAGGAAATGGATAAGGTTTTCGACTTGTACAACTTATTCAGCTGACTCCAGTTATCCCTCAATCAGTTACTGTGATTGAAGAGGTCCAATCTCCCACGTTATCAGACCTTTGAATAGGAACCTTCAGGTGTTCGACATGATGCGATCTGTCAAAGAAAATGAGCTTGGAATCGAGAAGCCAGATCTGGAAAAAGCGCTGAAGATTCTGGTTGATGAGTCTCATGGAGTAATTCGAAAAGTAGGCGAGAGTGGCGGCGGGTTATTTATCATAGGTCAGTTCTGAATAAGATTATATTTTTTTTCTTTTTTTTCGATAAGGTATGGTTATCCGTTGAATAAGAGCCGTTGGCCGAGTGGTCAGTGATGCTCTCTATGGAGTTGATCTATCCCCTTCCCCAAAGCTTCTTCGGTAAGCAATTCAACGAATGTCTTGAGGAACGCCTCACCCTGGCTATCCTCGAGATCACAAGACGATCTGCCCGGTCATTGTTTTACGACATTAATGGAGAAGGCAAAGTCGTCAAGCAGACGAGGAGACGAATCGATTGCTAAAAGAACTGAGATTTGCACAGTAAAAATATGGCTGGCACGGGTTTGCGTATGGTATAGATCAAAAAATATTTATAAAAATCTGTACATCTTGTCAGGTTAGTATGTGTTTCAGATTTCGAAAGAGCTATTGAACAGATTTGCCAGTTTCATATTGAATCTCTTATTCGTGAGCAGTTAGAGTACAGAGCAGTTCGGTAAGCTAATATTGCTATTTTCCTATGTTTCGTACTGATTTGTGACAATTGATGTGCTCTTAGATTTCCGTGCTATTCAGAATCTTCCGACTTTTGCAACAAAAAGGCCATTTGGAAGAGGACCAAATCGAGAAACTAACAATGATGAGTGGAAAGGAGACACGTGAGCTATTGTATGCTATGCTTGAGGAGGGCTACGTTTATACGAAGGTATGATCGTTTAGAATCTTTTGGGTTTATGTCTTTAACAGTTTCCTTATATAAATTAACAACGATACACTTAAGACACTTATTGAGCCGTCTCCACAGTGTTTTTTTCTCATTGTGCGGATCCTAATCCTTTCAGCATTCATTTGAATTTTTTCGTCTTCTTCTTGAAAGACTTAGGATACTGGTTGAACGAGCTCCCTTGCGAATCCGATGATAGCCTGGCTGTGGCGTTCCCTAAGGCGCTGTTGTGGGCTGTCGCAGAGAGTTGGGAGTTGGGCTCAGCTTCACGCGCGCTCGACAGGCATCATAACCACTCGACTATGGCGCTCCCAAGGGCAATACTGCTTTTTCTCTATTATGTGTAATACTTTTCCGAAATCTATAGTACGTCACAACTCTAAGGATCGATGTAAGAATGTATATATATTTTTATTTTTATTTTATTTGTACTTTTTATTTACACTAGTCGTAATCTTCAATCAACCTCCACAGAGGTCTTCGCATTTCTTATGTGTTGCTTCGGCTGTTGCTTGAAAATTTCTAGTTTTTCCAGTGAGTAATATGGTGAAATGATGGTCGAGACGCTTCTTCCTCCTATTTCGGAGAAAGCCGAGTCAAGGCGCTCGTTGATTGATTTCACGTGAATGTTGGGGTTGGGGATAAACCAACGCCTTGCTTGTCGCCTTGCCTCTCCAAAACATTGCATCATCAATCACTTCGCTATTCCTTTCCTTCCTCGTATATATACATACATATGTATACATATACATACTTAACATATGTACACACATATATACGTGCATACGTACATGAATATGCATGTATATATTCATAAGTACATACGTACGGATAAATATGCGATTACATATGTATGTACGCATAAGTAAATGCGCAGGCATATACGTATATATATATATATATATATATATATATATATATATATGTATATGTATATGTACATATACATACTGTACACATGTATTGTGTATTAGGCCGTTCCATAATTTTGTCACTTGAGTAATAAGCCAGATTTATCAGCTGCAAGCAATTGAAATTGCATGATTTTGGTGTCGTTCAATTTCGCATTCTTACGAACATTTTGGTATACAACTTGCCTATAACTTGGTTCAAGGTGGAGCTTCCATAAGAACAAATTTGCTTGCTACTCATGCGCGAAGGGCACTAGAGCAAAATGCTACTGAAACTGCGCGCAAGATTAATGAAGTTTGGGGCGATAGGTCTCAAGCGAATTCTTCCTTTTGTTCCCAGACAGCTCCATCTTAAAGCAAGTATAGGCAAGTCGTATATCGTAGTGCTCGCAAGAAAATGCGCAATTGAATCATATTAGAATCATGCAATTTCAAGAAAGTGTTTGGGGAAGAGATTGAATCAGCGCTTTGCTTACCATCTTGTTTCCTGGCACACCGCATCACTAGCCACTGCGTTACCCCGCCCTCAAGACCGATTATTGAATGGTAATTACAAAATTATCGATGTTATCTTCCACTGGTTACACAGGAAGCATTGCGAGAAGTCGAAAGTCGTCAACTCTGGGAGAAAGCGTTGAGCGACGACACAAAATTTTTGGCAGAGGCCTATTTTAGTTCTGTAGCGTTAAATTTCTGATTTCTTTGATGGCATGAAGGGTTTTCCATCATTGTCTTAAACACGCATGAAGAGCGCATGTGGCGCACTGGTTAGAGGTGCTCTGCGTCGCACACGAGGTCAGTGGTTCGATCTCGCGCTCATGGCTCACCAAGCCATCCATCCCTCCGGGGTCGGTAAATTGGTACCAGACAGGTCTTAGACTTGTCTGGGAAGATAAGCACCACTGACTCGGATCAGCGGGAGGCCACCGCGAGTCCTTGTAAAGGCCAGATATGCTTTCGATCACCTTAAACGAAGTTGAAAATTGAAGTCGAATGCATGGCGCATCCCTCAGGGATTGATCAACGCCGAGAGCTTTCATCCTTTATCCTTTTTATCTTGAACACATGGGTGAACGGTCCGGATTGCTTTGGACAAAACGCGGTAGAAATCCAACATCTCACCACCGTTGTTTGTGGTTCTTGCACTCGCATTTAAAGTTTCGAGAATAAAATAATTTCTTGACATAGATTGTATACGGATTTAGAATTCAAATAAAACTTACTACTTAGACTTTTATGGCAATAATTTAGAGGTTCTTCTTCAAGCTGGTCTAGTCTTCAGGCTTCCAAATGGTAGAGTTGTAGGATATTTGATAGCAATAGCTGCAAACCCTCCTTTTTCGTGTCGTAATCTCAACTTTACTGAAGCCTGATATGGTTGTTCGGAATTTACCGAGTAGAACATTTTCGCAACACCATGTAAAAGTTGATGCGAATTCTTACGGCTTTGTTTGGATTGTTTATTCATTAACTTATTCATTAACCCTTTGCGGACGGTGAGAATTGTTTTCGTGAACGACTTTTTAGCAGTCTTTTTTGCTCAGCAGAGCTTTTCTACGTAAATCCTAGTAGTCATGCGAAAGTTTAAATCTCTGCAATTTTATCACTCTGCTTGGTTCCTGAAAAACCATCTAAGTGAACTGTCGCAACGAAAATATAATTACGTTTCACACCTGGAGTGCTTTGTTTTCACATTATGGGTTTATGGATGACTGTTCATCAGACTATAATGATACTTATACGACAACATAAATTTCGGTGATTCCGAAGCTAAATGTGGTTTTCAAAAGAGTCTCTCTAGCGCGCTGTATGGGTGAAAAGAAGTTTAGATTTCATTCTTGGAGTGTTCTTGCTCATAAAAGTTGTACATGCACAAAAAGCATATGAACGTGTAGAGAAAATATGGAGTATCATAGTCATACAAGAATCGCAAAGGTTCTTCTCAAACTAAGAGAAATATCTCAATAAAATAACAAAAAATTGTGCACTGCTAGCGAAAATCGATCAAGAGCCGTCTGCGAATGCTCAGGAATGATTCTATCCCTATGAAACTGTGGAGTAGTTCCCTGTATGATGTAGTCTTGTTATGTTACACAAGTATTTCTCTTAAATTTAGCTATTCGGTCGTACGAATGACTTTGCCCCTTCAAGGACATTTGTGCTGTACTATGTTGACTTACCACAAACCGTGCAAGGTCTTGTAGAATATACGTGTAAGGTGGGTTATTAGAGAACTTTTTGATCGTAGGTGGAACCGTTCCTAATGAATTCAGTGTGAGACATTCTAGATGTTGCGAAACATCGTTCTACGACGTGCATTTGAGGCAAAAGAACACAGACAAATAACGGAACGTCACATCAAAATGGAATCAATCATTGAAACGATTAGTGCTGATGAAGCTCTTGATGACGAAACGAAAAAGCAACAGGTCTAATGGTCTAAGTATTCTCTCCACGCTGCCAAATTTTTTCCTCTCATTTCCATGACCTGACAAGATAGTTTCTATCCCGCGCATCCCGTTTTTCATTCTGATTCGTTTCCTCACATCCGTCACATGCAAAGGTTTTTGGCTGCTTGTGGGTTACGCTGCTGTCCCGAGATTTGCGTCTTCTTCACAAATTTTTTTTTGAATGTTCAATCAACCTTCCGGGGAGTCGGACGTCCTCCATAGGTCGTTCCCACGTTGTCTAAAGAATGTAAGGTGATCCCAAATAAGTTCAGTAGCGATTTTCTCATCCGGAGGGTTGGGAGACTCGACAAAATTGATCCAGCGCTCTCTTTCAGTGGTTGACTTTACTATCACCTCGCTATCCGCTCCATCTTCCTTTTGTATTTCACTGTGTAGTTTTACAGTCATGTGAAGTGCCCCGATTTTGACTAATTTATTCGAATTCAGATAGCTGAAGTTGAAGAGATGTACTTATCGGCAGCTGATCGGTTGACGTTAGAGAAGTACCGCCGCGCTCAAACAGTCTTAAATGCAGCGGAGACCGAATGCGAACGTGCGCTGTTCGCTTTTCGGCTGTTTGTTGAGTTTGCAAGACGGAAATGTTGATAGGATAGTGTTAAGATTCTTCCCATACCACCTTGTGTTCTGTATCTCCTAGTTAACTACTTTACTGCCAAGATTTGTAATCATTTTTACTGTTAGAAATGTTTGCAAATCAAATTTGTGAAGGTTTTTTCAAAAAATTTCTTTGAAAATTTTGAAATATGTCAATAGGAAAAGGTTTTTTGGATTACATTCCACAATATACTGTTTTTAGACTGAACAAAGTACAAAGTAGTAAAGTAGGAAGTAGTTGGCGTAATACGTAATCGAATTCTAACAGTACTGTTTGTGACGATCGTAAAAACGATTGAGATGTGAGCAGCAGTAATAGTAGGGAGCGTAGCGATAAACAGCATAGGAATGCGGGCATAATTGGTTGTAAATTTTTGTTTGTTTTTATCTTGTTAAAGTATTTGTTTCCTGCCTTTGTGTTCTACATATTCGCTCTAATAACACTGTTAGAACCATCTAAAATAAAACCATCTAAAATAACCATAAATCAACCATTTAAAATTCCAGAGTTTTTGATCAGGAGTAAGATGGATTTTGCCCTTTCTACTTTGTAAAGAGGAAGTAATAAAACTATCATTCATCTTCAGCCAACGACAATGATACTTTCTTTGTCTGTCTTCACATACATCACTGTATGCCTCACTGGTCGTCATATAACTCGATTTCCGCCATCGTGGTCTCTATTTGTTATCAAATCGTTCCATAAGTTTGGCACTAGAGCAATAAACACCAGATTCATTAACCAGTAGTAATTAGAATTGTACGATTTTAACATGGTTTAATTGTGCATTATCTTGCGAGCATTTTGCTATACAACTTGCTTATATTTGCTCCAAGATGTCTTGGGAACGTTCGCTCGTTGCATATACACCAATGACGCGTAGGGGGAAAAGCTAGTGAGGCGGCGCATAAGATTAATGGGGCTTCCCATGGACGTCTCGAGCGCGAGTGACCCTCCACTCTATTCTCTCCAACTTTGAACTTCACGAACCACTTTCTAGCTGTACTTTCTGCCAACGTATCATCGCCTTAAGTTCCATTAATTTTGCGCACCTCTGCTATCATTTTTACCTCGTGCATGCATGAGTGGCAAGCGATTTTGTTCCCAGTACAGCTTTATCTCAAACATAGGCAAGTTGTAACCAAAATGCTCATTTCAACAATGCCAAAATCATGCTGTTTTGATTCTGGTCAATAAATTTGATGTTTATTGCTCCAGTGCCAAAACTTATGCAACGACTTAATATTATTGCGTACAGAAGAAGTTCATTGAATTCGTCTGACTTGGGAGACCAAAGAGTAATTTACTTTTTTGTGAGGGAATCTTATCATTAGTTCGGTTCGTGCAGGTCGTCAACGCTGGGCCCTCCAAAGAAAAAATTAAAGAAAGTGGTTGATAACGGATTTTACTTTTTTACGCTAAAGAAAAAAATGACAGGAGTTTTGCGATCCGCATGGTTTTTGGTGGCTCTCCATCATATTCCATCATTTTGTAGACCGTTGACCTAATTGGGAATTTGGAAATTCATCATTTGTGTGATGCGGAATTTTCCTCGTACCATGTTCTCTGAAGCATATCCGGTACTTCAGACTGACTTCCACACGCTGTTTTGGAAGGAGGACACGGAACCCGGTGTTCTTTGCTTCTTTTTCAAACCCACGTGCTTGATGTTCCTGTAGCTCACTCAGGCTTTCGTTACACTCTGCATCGGAGGAGGGTTATGCATCATAATGCCCTCAAAGCAAAAGTGAACCCAGCTGGAAGAATATTCAGAGATAATCGTACGGTCAAAAGACAATGGTGCATAAGAAAAGAATAAATCCGTTTTATGTAATTCGCAAATTTTAACACAGCCAATTCTAATAATCTCTGATATTTTTGTCCTACCCTCGACCGTTTATATAGCCCTCGATCAAAACAGTGATAATCTGATGACATGATATGCAAACATGTTTGAGCTCGTTATGTGGTCTGATTTGGGCACTTATACAGTGCTAGACGGGCGCCTGTTTCGTCTTTCCGGTTCCTCGTACTGTCAGTAGCACAGTCTCCCCTGGTTCAATCGATCCCCTGGGGATATCGTTGGTTTGACCGAGGTCTATATAAAACGGTCGAGGGTAGAGTATGAATCATTCTGCCAGCCGTAAACATTCGACTGTGGTTCATGCAAGTTGGAGGATTTTGTCACCTGAATTGCGGTGATATATTCTTCCGGTATCAGTTCCTCTATATAGGGGTATATTCCTAGAGGATCGGGTGAACCGAGAAAGGCCGTGCTACTGAGGAGTCCAGGAGTTTGGAAGTCGAAACAGACGCCTGCCTAGCACTGTATAAGTGCCCTTATCAGACCTCATAACGGGCTCGTACACGTTATCATATTGAGTGGTATTTTTGTCATATGAGTGATTATAATGACTGATTTGATGAATGATTTGTTTACAAACTATTGTAAAAATGACCTTAAAAATGAGTCATCCTTATGGTGGTTGTTTCGAAGACCTAAAACAGTTATAGGTGGTTGGTAATCCGATATACAGTTGTCATACATCACATTACAGTTGTCTACATGTAGAGGCGAAATGTCAGGCATTGTTGTCGGAATCATCTACACACTGAATGAAGGAGGTGTTGTTCTGATGTGTTCGTGTCTGCCTAGCTGAAGTCGATTTTGTACTATACAAATCTAATTTGAGTGCGTTGTATACGGGTATGCGGTGTGTATCGACGTGGTGGTGCTGTACTATCACTGCGAAGTCCAGTTTTCTATGGAACACCAACAAGTGCACATTAGGCCATTAGTCACATCAATTTCTCCCCTCTGTATGTAAATAGAAATTTGCCAAAAGTGTTTGCACTATTCGCTTAGCACTTACGACTTGGCTTATTTTTGAAAGAATATCTTTCAATTGACTATGTCCAAAAACGTTGCATGAAAATTCAGTTGTTCTGAGAAAATGTTTAAAGCCTTTCTGAGGGTGGTAAATCGGTGACTCACATACGTCTCGGCGGTCTCGCCCGCCTCTTGAGAGCCATATGCCCTACGTCTCATCTCTAATGTAGTAGCAGCGGTGGTCGCAGATGGATCAGCCTAGATAACGTGAAATATCACATGATGTTGAGGTCTTTATTGAAAGCTAATGTTACATGCTTCGTGACAGCCGCGTAAGCCAGCCACTGAACATTAGTGAAGACCGCAACGTTAAGTGATATCTCGCTTTGCCTTCACTGATCCATCTGCGGCAGCCGCTTCGATTAGTAGGCGATTAGGGGGCGAGCCGTAGGGCATGTGGCTCTGATGAGACGGGCAAGAGCGCCGAAACGTACGTGACTATATTGAAAGAATATCATGTGGAATGTGCTTCCACGTGATTTCACGCATGAGACGTCAGTGTCAAAAGTATAGGTTCGACTCTACTTGGTGAAGAGAATGGTTTTCTTCTAGTCTGAGAACTAAATCACGTGGAATTCATTTAAATTTGACCGCCTATTGCGGTGGTATGATGTTACAATAAACCCAATAGTGTAGGTGGTGTGCAAAAAACATTTGCGTCAGCTGGGATTGGAACCCAGATTTCATCCTATCCGGAGCACGTGCTGAGTTCGGCAGTGCAACGGTTCAGCACGCGTCCGCGGATGAGGTGAAATGTGGGGTTCGAATCCCAGTTGATGCAAATGTTTTTGCGCATCACTCTACATTAAGTCACATAGTACGGAGTTATGTTGCTGGAACCGCCAATATTTCACTTTCATATGTGTAATGTTTCGAGATTTTTATTATGTCGCGATCTAGAATATCTGGCCTGAGATTTGGCAGTGAATGTCAATGCAGTAATCATGAATGAGAGAGTCGCAAACTGCTCAGATACAATAAACATACATTCGAATTGAAGTCGTATTCAGAGAAAAGTCATCGCACAGAGGAGAAAAAAAAAGAGAACAGAAGACAAAACGAATGAAAAGAACAAAATCGCAAATTATTGTGGCAAGCGTCGAGGAGCAAATGCGTGCGTACCCGAAGTACAAGAAATGAAGGCTTGTAAAAGGCGATTGATTTTGGAAGCATTAAAAAATGACAGTCGATATAAACAACCGCCAGTTGACCTTGTTGTGACGAGAGGTGATCGTAAAGAGTATTACGGATGCTTACAGTTCAGCCTAAGCTCGTCCGTAGTATGGCCAATACGCATACGGATTGTACCCCATCGTAGCGACTTGCTGATCCTTACTCGGCTGTGATTGTTTGCTCTAAGATCACTCGCTTCGCGTTCTTGTTAGCCTGTAAATAAAGCAAGATTTTTTTTTATTAAATAAGCCTACCCTTAAAACTTTCGAGGAAAGTGCAATGTTTAGTGGAGTTATTAGTAGAAGTGCCGCAATTGAGGAAATTGGCTGTCATACTCGGACTAGGCTCGATTCTGTTTTAGAAACAAAGAAGTGATAATAAATTTATGGTACACCCAATAATGCAGAGTGGTGTGCAAAAACATCTGCGTCAGCCGAGATTCGAACCCAGATCTCACTATTTCCGGGAGCGCGTGCAGAACCGTCACACTACTAACGCCTGTTTTGGTAAACACTCTTTCTACGCTACAACGCGTTTATCTGTCAACAGCCAACCGTCTACGTTCTGGTGTGAGTAGTCGCTATCGACATTGAATTCACTTATGCTA
Source organism: Parelaphostrongylus tenuis (assembly GCA_019055375.1). Taxonomy (NCBI): domain Eukaryota; kingdom Metazoa; phylum Nematoda; class Chromadorea; order Rhabditida; family Metastrongylidae; genus Parelaphostrongylus; species Parelaphostrongylus tenuis. The sequence continues at coordinate 21,431 of JAHQIW010000345.1, forward strand.
CAGATATTGGGTACTGATTATCAACCAGAATTTATTAATTGACCGCCTTTTGCGGTGGCATGATGCTATAATATACCCAATCATGTAGAGTATGCGCCGGATAGGGTGAAATGTGGGTTTTGGATTTCAAATGACGCAAATGTTTTTTGCATACCCACCCTGCATTATTAAGTATACCATACATTCATGGTAAACTGAAACATCTAGTCAGAAGAATTTAGTAGATCTATGAATAATTCGTGGGATCGGCTAATCATCTTTCTCGGTGTCGATCAACTGATCTAGAATTTCTTTGGTTAACATACACAAGGTTTTTAACGGAAAGGCTTATTGAAGACAATGCACTACAATGTTGATTAAAGTTTCGGCGCTTTCTCCTTTTTTAGAGTCCGGAAAAATTCAAATTTACATGCAGTCTAGGCAGCAAACACTTTCATAAGCTCAGCAGAAAAAAGATTTAACAAAGTATAAAGTTGTCACGAAGTTTTCCTGCTGAACTCACGAAAATGTTTGACTGAGTGGATTGCAATACCCAAGACCGACTGTCTAAGAAGGCGAACTGTCGAAACGTCAGCTGTGAAATGAAATTCAATGTAACACCTCGTGTTTTACTCAAAGAAGAAAATCAGTGGATTGCATGTCAACATAATCTTTCCGCGTTCTGAAGAAGATGAAACCGGCGGAACATCAGTTAATATTGCACTGTGTTGTTCACAGTAAGCACTACTAGTAGAGACTTCATGTCTGTTCAAGAAAACACCGAGAATTTTTGTCTATAAGAAGTATTTACTCCTACAGTTATCATATTCGAAAGAATGATTCGCAAAAATTTGAAGTATTTTCACTCAGAATAATGATCATGGAATCTTATTTATATAAATGACAACTAGAATTATTTTCGCTGCTCCTGCAAAAGTTCTTGCCATTCTGGTCTACAACAATCCGTTAAAAGATCTTTTGTTAACATGAAATACTGCAATTTATCCAGACGTCAAAATCGCTGTAAAGGGCTGTATTTATGAAAAAGTCACCTAACGACATTCTACAGTTTTTAGGATGCACCGCTTTGCTCTGTAATCTCGTCATCGTCTTTACAGTTTTTCATAACACAGAAGACCATTTTATTTGTTTCAAATTTCAACATTGGAATTTGATGGATGGAGGCATGAACGTCTCATACGACTTGCGTAACCTAAGCTAGATTGAACTAAGTACGGTGATAGTGAGCGTTCAATGAGATGGTTCTAAAATTTGCCAATTGTTAACAGTTAAGGTGTATGATTTTATACTCAGTAAATTTAAGTGATAAGGAAAAACTTTGGAACTCGCCCGGGAATTTAATCAGTGAGTGTTTCAACTCTTTCGGGGTGTGTGCTAACCACGCACTACCACTCTCCTGTTCACGAAATAATTTTAAAGAAAATAGTATATTACAGATACCATGAGTATAGAGCACCACATTAAACAATGATACATAGTAATGACCGAGTGACCTCGTAGTGTAATAGGTGAAGGGCCCCCTGGAAAAGGTGAATGCGTGTTCGATTCACGTCCGAGATTCAAGGTTTTGTATATCACCTATCACTATCGAATACGTAGTCATAACATCACACCGCTCCTGAGTTGAGTAAAGGATCTTTGACGACTGTGTATGATTTGAATTGCATTAATGTTTAGGGAATTCGAGCATGGCTTATCTTTCGTCCATCTAACTACTTATGACGCCCTGTTTTCTTTTCTTCATCACTTTAATTGATATGAGCCCTTTCGAGTGTATTATGACTCGCTGTGAAGATTCGACGGAATGGCAATACTAATAGCTGATCGAGAAACTAGTATCCGAAGTAGATTCGTAATAATGGCTACTTTGTAAATCCTCTATGGAGTTGTAGCTGTATGACAACACTTAAGAAGTGTTACACCATCACGGCCTGTTATCATTACGGTGACGACCAATTTCCGTTAGCGGTTTCGCTAAGAACTGGTTCGTTTGCCAAAACACAATCACCGTCAGCCGATGGTGATAAGCTGGGCAATGCAGCCGATTATCACGTTATAGCTGCTCGTATACATTCTTCAATGAGAGAAGAGACCTAGACCATTGGAAAGACACTTCAGGAATTTCCGCACGTGTTCGGAAATTGGGTGAGGTGACCCATCCATTTCACAGCCAGGCGTGTAGAACACTGAATCCGTGAGGGCATATTTGTTTGATTCCGTAGACAATCCGTAGTAAAGTTCGGAATATTCATTTATGTTAGCTCAAATGTTTTAAGTGGAATGTAGAAAAAATCTGAAAAAACTAATTCCTTTGACACTTTCAAATGAGCAGTGAAAGTGTGAAATTGTCTTTGAATGATAGATTATTCGATCATGGAATGTTCGGGAGATGCACGTTCCACAGTCGTTACCATTTGAAAATTCTAACAAAAGTCTAAGATTATTTAACCCTTGTGGTGAATTGTAGTGCCATAAATTTTGAAATCTTTTTGAACTGGTTTTTTTTTAGATGAAAATTACAAGAGCACGCATAGGATCAGGTTCAGACTTAAGCTTGGAAGTTTGATGATACCACAATTTTCCTAGAGTCATTTTTGAATATGGTTCATTTAAGAAAGGTAATTTATTTTCAAATGCTAAAAGGTACTATGAATATTCTTGTGCCAATTTCCAGACAATCGGCGAACCTTCCGACGCGAGTCTTTCGCGACGTTGTAGTGCACAAATCGGTCTGATTTTGCCAGTAATAAGAATTCCCCCTTATATGTACTCAGAGATGGCATATCTTTGATCTATTCTATACGCATTGCTATAGTACATCAATTTACATAATTTTGGGGTATCACCGACGGTAAGAAGGTTCCCGAAAGAGATCCCTAACACTTTTCGTGCTATGGAATCCACGCGAACCCACCGTTCGTTATGAGATTGCGGTGTTCGGAAATTTCAATTAAGATCCCTGAGATCGAATGTAATGGTAGGGTGGGTGTGCAATGGTAGCGCTCGGCTCGCTATCGTATGCGGATATTTTTGTGGTAGGTTTGACCCAAATATAAGTGTCCTCTCGATGATCATCAACTGCTGTGGTGCCCCCGTCTATCGTTGTCGCCGCCACGAGACAAAGATTGACCGGTGGTGGTGGCGAACCGAGCAAATGATACGTGCTGATACGAGGATAGAAATCAGAAATATTTGATGCCGACCTTATTTCCTAGAGCGACATTTATACAGAACAATAAGAGGAATGTATAGGAGCAGATACCGAACAGGCATTCGAAACCTGCCTACAAATTGCCCATGACCAAGACAGCAAGTCACCAGTGGCCAAACTAAAAGTTAGAGGTTCAGAACGTCTACGGTGATATGAGAAGTTTTCTTATCAACTTTGCTCAAAACTTTTTCGAAACAGTTTATTTCTTGGCTTTTTACGTATGGTCTCTTATCACTCTCTTCGGAAACCTTGATTTTCTAAAAGTGACTTTAGTCTTCTCTTTGTAAGCTCAAAATTTCTTATTTTACTAAGCCTTAAACTCAGAGATGTAGGATATCGAAATATATAAATTCATGAATCGCCAAATTTTCGTTTGATAATGTCCAGAAATTTGGAGCATGAGAAGTATTCTAGTGCTTTCAAGTTTCTTTCACAGCTCGTAAATCATTTTTGAATTGAGATAATCAGTTATATCGAAGAGTCTATCTATTTGCTGGATTTATCTTCCCTCTATTTTTCCAAGATCGCAAGAAATCACTTAATTAAGGAGATTCTTCTACATTGTTGGAGGCTTCCTCAAAAATGCACTTCAAGCAATCTGACTAATCAGATAGAGTCCAAAGTAAAGCTTGTTTTGCTTACAAGCTAACTATCAAAATTATCCCTGACACAGATCAGTACTCTGTCGCATTTCGGAATACCTTCTGGCCAAAAATTTATTACTGCAGAATGGATTCCTAACATTTCTTTCCAAAAGTTATTTTTTATTGGTACTACTAGCATTTCCTTCTAAGCTGACATTAACTCGTTCCTGTAAATCGAGTATAGAAGATGCAACAAAGAAATTCTCCACTTATCTAAAAATTGTCTTATTCTGACAATGGACATAGCTGTAAGTGGTTTTAATTCAGTCATTTAGTAACTCTGATCGAAAGTCCCTAAATATTCGTTTCTCCAAGAAGATCGATGATTTTTTCAATGTCATTCTTTGACTAGTAATTTAGGGCTAGACGATTGGACGCAACACTGAATTTCTGGGCTGTATACAAGAGATGACTATCTACATAGCGGCCGACAATCGCCAGGGTTATCTCCGTCGGTCCCAAAAACGTTGACGGGTGTTGGACGCGAAATCTGGCGCTCGAGTTGTCAAGGACTTACTTACCAGCTCTACTGCAGCAACTAGCAAATCAGCACCAATCTACTTCGACCAACGATAAATTACATCACTTCGTCTCAAACTGGGGCGTAGACGAATGGGAGTGTCGCATTCCATCGCTCAGTTAATGATCCTTTAGAAATGAGCTATCACTTCGTCAAAAAGGTCGCTCCATCCGGTTGTGAATATTCGAAATTCTCCGCACTCAACAGCCACCACCACCAGCACCACGCCCAGTCGCTCTTCACCATACTGATACCATCGAATTGGCACTCAAAATGACATTGATAGACGTCGAAAAGAGCGAATAGTGAAAGAAAAAAAGAACGCTGTGAAATTCTAATGGTGGTAACCAAGGCAGTTCCGAACGATATGAGATGAACGTGGATGATTCAATTATCGAAAAACTAGTATGTTCGGGTGAAGATCCGATGAAAACTTCTGGAGACAAAACTGAAGCGTTTTTTGGCTCAGAAATGTGTTAGTTAGAGCGCCAGAAGTTTACCTAAGATCTATCAAACTATACTGCTGCCCTTTACATTTTGATACTAAAGTCGCTGACTACTTCTTGTCTAGTAGCACTAATCATAAGTTAAAGAGCATGTATATCTTGCAATCAAAACCGTATGCAGTATTAGCTACCGTATCCTACATTTTATACATAATCACTTCCAACTGCCAGCGATTGCCATTGTGTCAGTTGAAAGGATTTTTGCCTTTATTTCTAAGTTAAAAGATATTTACAAGAACAATACTCGGAATTTCGCCAGTGGAGAAAAATTTGCTAGGTATCTACTTTTCGTCAAGATTACAGTGAATTGTTTGCACTGCTCCCCATACAGTAGCTGATGTCTCTCGCCGTATATTTCTCATAATCATTTCGGGACAGTGTGTAGCGTCCTGGTACACGAATGGCTAGAGACCGTTTTTCGCTGGACACGACATTTTTTCAGATATTCAGTGGCCATTCAAAAGCTTAAATTTGGCGACTCTAATAACTTTCTTGGTTTCTAAAAGGTTTTTCTTAGTGTATCTTTGCAGCGAAAATAAAATTTTATTCCACACTCGGTTTGCTCTGCTCTCTCGCCTTGCGTCTAAAGGCTTTTTCCAGACTTTTAGCAGTCAATCAACAGCACGAATTCTGGCAATTCTAGAGATGAAATTGTTTTTTGAAAAGACTTCCGTAGAGAGCTTCAAGAGCGAAAAGATTGTTATATTTTATACTCAAAGTGTTTAGCTTGTCGCTTGAGCTTCATAGTAGAATTGCATAACTTCATAGCTGTAATATGAAAGGAAATTTGAAGCTGAGACTTATATAAAGATAGAAAAAAAAAATTTGTTCCACAATCTCAATACAAGAAACCTAATGTCTTTCAAAAGAAGAAAAAACCCTAAATCTAATGGCAAACGAAAATAGGCATTTTTCGAGATGGTATTGTACTTGCTTCGAGAACCATAATTCGAGAGACGCGCTAATTTCTCTATTTATGTGAGAACTTTTTCTCCATTTCTTTGAAATTTTTTGATTCTATATAATTTAGGTAGGTAATCTGTGAGAGCGAAATGTGATAATTTTCTTTTCTGTGAAGACTTCTCAGAAAAATCAGACTTGCTCAAGAATCATAGTTTTTTAAGCTATTGGACAGGTAAAATAGCTCTGTTAATAGAGTATTTAGAAATCCTAATTGAGCGGAAAATGCGTGCCAATGGTTAACTACAGCGCATTAAGAAGGCGTTTCCAGCATTCAATTACAGGGTTAAACCAGCCGAGATTTGAGCTAACAAGTATTCCTACAAGCCTAAGAAAAAAGGCAGAAAAGGCCTCATGTCGATCGCGCTTAGTAATGAGAATATAACTGAGAATTCTGCAAAAACCTTGTACCTTCTTGGCATGAAGGCATGATGCACAAGTGGCGATACACATCGGAATTGTGAACAACAATGTGGCAAGAGCGGCGGCGAACACACAGAACACACCAATACTAGCCCAGAGACGAGGTCGTACCTGAAATCGATGCGTATATTTTAAATTGATTTACGAAAAACTTACAAAACATGACTAAAATTTGTGTGGACGAAGGAGTTTTGATGAGTTCTAAAACAATAAAAAATGCTACTAAAAGGAAAAGCTCGTTTTTTGTTTGTTTTCGAGGCGAACAAGAAATGCTTTCGTGTTCCGAATAAAAGCATATAGAGCTGCTTAATCAGTCCTTTTTGCAGTCATTTTCAAAGATATCTTAGATGCTTTTCAATCATTTGAAAGATTTAAAGACACTTACGCCACATCGGAGGTTACAAGCTGGTTGTTGATCCCTGGGAAGTCTGCCGAAAATATCGTTAACGCACTTTCCATAAGTGAAGAATGAGAAATAAACCGGAAATAAAAGACAATAGCGTCAATGTCTTGAATGAAAAGTTTTCTACTCATAAAACTTTCACTGAGGACAGAAGTGATACGGTTGAAGATTGCAAAGATGGGAATAATCCCTAGAGGGGAGACCGAAGGACCCCAAAACATGCTCGTGATTAGATTACGTAACAAAGCGCCTTACGGATTATGGTAATACTGCAGTAAAGTACTAAATATTAGGTTGGTGCAAAAGTAACTACGGCCTCAGTTCTCAGATTTCAAGGTAATTCTTGCTTTTTTATAGGCTTCAAACAAACGGCAAATTTCAACACTGCATAAATTGCAGTTTTTTTGCACCAATGAGGCAAATTTTTGAATTATTTTAAGTCGAGGAAAGGAGTTATACGACGTATTCGAAAGCTTGGGCAAAAATATTGGTGTACAACCAATATTCGCAAGGAAAAATTCGCCAAGCAAAAAAATAACGGTGACAATTAATAGAAACTGTAATGACTTCTGTAGCTTACCTCTTCACATTCATCCTCGCATCTCGCTCTCGATTCATCATTAGCTGAAGAAAAGTATCTGAAAATGATCACCTTGACCTTGTCTAATACGAACTCGTACGCGCAGAAATCTAGGATAAGGTGACAAAATGATTAATGCGTTTATTGTCGTTTCGTTCATGGAAAGATCAGAATTCAATCATTTTCCTCCAAAAAATATCCAGTGATACTCCTACTACTTTTGAGGACTTTGTAGTATTACTGCCTCTTTTCAACAGCATTTATGTAGTGTGTTTATAGAACTAAATACGAAATCATCTTTTCAATTCTCTGGATTCGATTCTGCAGAAATGAGTTTTTTTGGAGGAGTCAATATTTTAGGTGAGACTCAAGGGGTCTTCATCTATTGTCTTTCCTTCCACAGACGACATTAAGAGCTTTCTGATCGCTTTTTGCGAGAAAGCCGCTACCAATAGCCAACTAGGTTTTGTCGACTTTTGATCGAGCTTCCGACTGAAATTGTCATTTGTTCTCATTTTGGTTCAACTTGGAAGAAGTAGCAGATGAACGTAATTTATTCATAATCAAAGTGAAAAAGTCTTGAGGCTGCTCCTACGGGGTTTGAGAAATATGGTAAGCGGCATTAATTCACTGGTGACGTCATCAGTTCTCAACAGAGCATCATAAAATCGTTAGGAATCTGTAATCACGCGATGCCACCCGATGCCTAATGTGACGCTATAGAATCCGATTCCAGTGGCTGTTTTTCTCGTTCGTGACGAAACAACACAGAACCGTTAACTGGTTTATCGTCGACTGATAAGTGACTATATTATCATCATCATTCGACGCCCCACTCGTTGAATGAGTTCGCGACTGCCGACGCATTTCACGACGAAATCATCGTGTCGCTCGCGACACCAGGCGACGATTAAGCCGGTCGATCCGGTTGCCAGTATGAGCGACACTCAAATCCGAACCCAAGGTTACGTAATATTTATGGCCAAAGACGACAACGACGACACCGGACCAACCGACCGACCGAGCGAGCGACCATCAGAGGAGGCTCGCTGTAGTAGCTGTCTCCTACCTACGCTACAAATCTTCCCCTAGGCTCACCTAGCCCGAATGTAAACGATTAGTCGCCGAAAAACTCGTTCATGAGCTCTCAAGTGGTAATTATTGAGCCTCGTCAGCCATTCATGTTTCGAAACAAATATAAAGAATAGCTCTGAACTTGAACGATAGACTTCAGATACTGGCAAAAATCGCTTAACAATTTGCAATTTAGATGGAACAAACTATGCTTCAAAAGAAGTAGCATAATTGGTCTTCTAAAGAAGTTCTTAGAAAGGAAGGATTACTTGTTAAGTAATAATCGTCCATAGGACACAAATAGGTTTTTTCTCAGTCATTGATATTCACAACCTATTTTTAGAGTAAAAGCATCTTTTGGCTGATTTTTTAAAGAATTTTCCAAGGAAGAATGGCCAGTGAGTTGCTAACAGAGCAATTTGTAGTGAAAAATGGATAAAAATTGACATAAGTCGTCTACGAATTTATTGGCGACAATGACTGATAGTCAGCTTCCATATGGCGATGGTGTTCTTGTGTAATGAGAAGCTTCATGAATCTAGTAGCTATTTCATTAGTGTACCAAGCCTATTAGAACCGAAGACGAAGTGATATTAGAAAGTCGAGTTCTCTTCTGAACTCTGTTGTAACTCATTTATGATTGCTTTACATCAAAGTAGACATTTCTGACGGATCTCGAATGAATAAGTGGTCATGTCACCATTTCAATTGAGCGCAGTATCGAGGCGAAAATAGTGTGTGGCATCCGGAAAGAGACAAGCCTCTGACAATAAGCAGTCGCATAGTCTAACCGATTTGCTTCAATTTAAATGATTGAATTTCTTAACTCTGCGCAGAAGATTGAGACTTGTATTACCTCAGGATGCTTTCAAAACGACACGTTCTATCTAACCCTTAGTATTTGATAGTTCAGTGTGACTCGGCGGTAAAGCTGGCATCGAACGATGAGCTTAAACTAATATTCACCCCTTTCACTACTGTGCTACCTCAGAAAGAAAGTTTTAAATAGTTTATTCAAATGTCCAGTTATGCAAACACATGCCACTGCACAGTGCGACGAGTTCCCTTTGGCTGCCTTCTTCTCATAGATCATATTTGAGAATGCTACTTTCTAGAAGCGGAATGCCTTTTGTGTACTCTGAGAAATCAGAGGTCCTTCGATAACTCTGGTGATTGAGAATAACGGAATATTGGTACCTCCTGAGAAGGTGCATACTGACGAACAGTATTGAATTTTGGTGTTAGACAAGTGGTACTTCCAGTATTTCTTTAGTTATTCAATGACTGATAACTGGGTTATGGAAGTGTAGAATTAGGTACAATGGATGTTTTATGACCTTTCCACTTCCTGAAGAAGGTGAAACAGCCAAAACGTCAGCTTATGTTCTATCGCCTTTTATTTGAATATATCTTACTGTTAGCAGCATCGTGTTTGCTCATCAGGAAAGCAGTGTATGGTCATCGATAAAGATGAAAAAGGAACACCTAACAAATGAGCAAAAATGTAAAAGCTACCCTTCACTGGATAATCAGAAGCTCGTAACACAGATATAAAGTATTTACCTGACTATAGACAATTCATATCTTATTGGATCATTTTAAAGTCTTGGCGATAGAGCAATAAACACTATATGTGTTTAACTAGAAATTGTTAAAACTGCATGGTTTTTTGTGGCTCCATTGCGCATTTTCTTGCGAATATTTTGTATACAATTTGACCATATATGCTCAAAGACGGCCTGTTGTTGGAAGAAACTCGCTTGCTGCTCATGTACGAGTTGCGCATAAGGAAAATGCTAGCGAGTGCGCAAGATTAATGGAGCTTCGTGTGGACGGTGCGAGTGCGACTAATCCTCCAAACTATCTCTCCAGCTTTGAACTTCGCGAACCACCTCCTGCTTCACGAGCATTTTCCCTATGCGCCATTCGTGCATGAATAGCAAGTGAATTTGCTCCCAACACAGCTCCGTTTTAACGCCAGTATAGGCAAATTGTACCCCAAAATGTTCGCAAGAAAGTGTGTAATCGAGCGATGTTGAAATCAAGCAAATTCTAATTTCTTCTGGCTAGTAATCTGGCGTTTATTGCTTTAGTACCATAGCTTATGGAACGACCTAATATTTATCGTCATGCTGCTTTCAATCTTTCACAGCCGTTACCCAGCTGTTAAGATACGCACATCACTGTTTACACAAAAAAACCTTGTTGATTTACTTAATTTTACGCCTTTTTCTGCGACGTTTTTTTCCTGCTTTCTCTCATAAATGGCCCCCAACGGATTTCATGCTTTTTTCTAGATATCGTATTTAAAACGGAATTTCTTCTATCAAATTCGGTTTTTCGCCGCTTCATTTCTCCCCTATCCGCTACCAGTTAACCCATAAATCAGCGCTCGCATGAATTTATGGCACAAATTTCGCACTTTCTATGAAGTTGTATTTTTATCTCATCGCAAATAATCGCAAAGGGTAGCTTTGATCCTATTTCCAAACTTTCTCGCCACTGTTCTCCAACTCTTGCTTTTACTTAATTATTTTAGTGGTTGTTTTTTTTTTTTCTTTTTTTACGGCTTTACGTCTACAAATAATAGCTTTTACATTTCCAATCCTGTGGTTGACAAAAAGACGCAATACTCATGCAACTATTCTTTCACTTTTGAAGCATCATAAACAGAAGAAATTGATTGTTTCTTTTTGTTAAAAAAATTTCCCAGCATCACTAAGCTGAATATTATGTTTTGATTTTTTTTCTTTGTTCTTTTCTTTTATTTACTCATTTCTTCCATTTTATTTTTTTTTTCTGTTTGTGATAAGTGAAAATGAGCATATGTGTACAAAGCAATTTCTTCTCAACGATACAACTTTTTGGAAGACTAAATATTACGGAGTTTTGTATAGCCACGTTTGTAAATTATCAAGTATTGCCCGGCAAAAAAAACCACTTCAACGTCATCGAATTTTCATGGCGCAATGGAAAATGATTGGCGTCTCTACGTTTCAGCCACTATTGCTCAACCATCACCAATGAGGCGGTTGTGATGGTCGTTGCGCAATAATAGGTGATAACCAGTTGTCAAGCGATCGAATGAAAACATTATTCACAAAACTAGACATCATCATAGCGTCAACCCTTGATACTGCAATCTCGTGACGTTTGTACATCGGCTATAGTGAAGCTCAGCAGTTGTCAACGAAGAGGCTGGTTCTCGTTATAATGGTACAAAGACGGACCTTAGGAGTACGATGACGTGAGACAGCGCGACTGCCAAATTTGAATGGATAACGGAGAAATGGACCACAGCAGCATGCAAAACCTCTTTGAAGGAGAACATCTACAAGAGAGGTCGACGATACCGGTTAGAGATGCTCAATTGAACGCACATGATCGATGATTCGATCCCGTGCCTCGAGCTGACCTCCATTCCATAGAGATCCTAACTAATACTAAACTTGTCCAGAAGGATCAAAGCACTCTAGTGGTACATGGTTGTACGCAAGTAATTGTGTATGCCAGATATGCACCTGGTCACATCTATGATGTAATTAACGTACACAAATTTATGGTGGTAACGTGAGGATCGACTAACACCACTGGAAGAAATTTGTCTTTATAGCATGTTCAACTCAAGCGCTAATGCTGAAAGTTGAACGAATACTAAAAACAGTCAGCAGGACATCGTCGAATCGAAGGGAAGAATAAGAATGGAACATTAGTTTAGTCTGGTGCCTGCTAAATTCGTGAAAGTGATTTGTCCAGGTGTGCGGATAGGCGGCCTAGTATCGCCGAGGTCAGGTTACCCACTAACGGGCCTGATTCCTCGCATCTGTTGATTATAATAATCTCTCAACGCCACTGTTATTGTCGGTGTTGTTGTTGTTGTTGTTGTTGTTGTTGCCGTCGTTGCTGCTGTTGCTGTTGTTGTTTTTATTGCTGTCGTTGCTTTAATTGTGCTGTCGTTGCTTTAATTGGCAATAAACCATGACTCCGACGTCAAGAGTATAGAAATGATCAACTTTATGGTTGTATGTACCATTTCAATGGCGGTAAATCGCGTCCGAAAATCGATCGTAGTTTGAAAAAACGCTTATGTGAGTTGTGATAAGTATCTCTAATTGATGAACAATGACCGATGAAAGCTCAGAGACGATAGGACATAAGAAACTCTTGAGAACTGGTTAGTTGAGATTGTGAGACGATATGAACAGTAACCGTGTCTAAATAACATTTAACACTATTGTAAAGTGGTATTGATTTGACAAACTAAGATTTCTTGCCACTTTCTATCATCAAAATCATAATGAAAAGCTGGGATGAATGATAAACGAAAGAAAGAGAAGACAATCCTTTCAGAAGGTTGGTGAGAAGCGAGAACAGTCCATTGGTGGCATATGTTTGTGGTTTATTATTTCAAGAAGAAACGTCATCACCTCATTGGTCCAGAAAAAGTTTAACACTTTCTATGCAGATAACGGATTATCAAATAGTAAATGACGAGAAAATGCTGTGGATCCAGAAAAATGGTGGTCTCTAATCGAAAGAAAAAAGTGTAGACTTTTTCTTGTTACACTTCCAACTTCATCAATCCTTGGGTAAATAGAGTTTTGACCGAACTCCACTTTTTTGTCTCCAATTTCCCTTCTTCTTTCTTCTCTCAGTTGGTGGAATTCCATAATTCATTTCTTTTTACTAAAAAGATTTATGAGGTAATTCAATGACGATAATGATGACCATTTATGGATGTTTTTATATCATTTGCAAAGTATATAAAGTATGCTTTTAGAAAACCTTGGAAATGAGATTTAAAATCAGCAACAATTGGAAAACTATCAAAAAACGGTGAAAAGATCTCTTATAAGAAAAAAAAAAGAATATGTGTAATAAAGACTGTGGTTTTTATCACTGTTAAATATAATCACGCTGGCACTTACTGTCTATTTCGTCTCATGCCTTTATTCCTTCATTATGTATCAATGTTGATAAACCTATGTCAAATTTAGATCGAGTCTTTTGCTTTCCTATATTGTGTTAGACGGCTGTTAGCTAGCAAGTAAGGTAAGACGACTGCCCTAAGACTTCTCTGTAGTACAGTCAGACGAAGTCTGTGATTAGCGTAATCCCAGTTCTTCTCACTATGTTCCTGAGTAATACCAATGCTAAGCTATGACTTGTATTGTAGCTTCCTCCTTTATCGAGTTCCGCACTGATTATAAACGATCAATATGCTCAGCGGTGTTCAACTCCGAGTGATTCTCCACGCATTCGCCTTCATTCATGCCAACGTGGCGGTGATCGAATGCATATTTGAAGTACACACGTGCCTTTTTCGGACCTACTTATGTATATGCCGGTCTTTCTATTCCCAGACACGTGTGATATATCGATGTATCTGATTTATCGATATCGAAGGGATGGATCACTCGTTTAGCTCGACGAGGTCAGATCGACTACTATGTGCATCGAAGAACCACCTTTAACCACTGCGCTACAGGGCACCAGTTAAAAATCAATAAAGGAGCAAGTTCTAACTAAAAATCTGTAACAAGTATGCCACTGATTTGTTGATATAGATTATTATTTCCATTCGCTGAAAACGTTTAACAGTATTCATATTCGCAGGTAAACTGTTCGCACGATTTGGACCTATGATAATGTTATTTTTATCATTGCCATCCCTTCTGAAAAAATTTCTTGAAAAAACTGAGGAAGGCAGGACTGCCGAAATGTTAGCCACCGATACGATCTCTATCGTACTATTTTGTACAAAACCTTGCTTTTGACGAAGCAAGAAAATCACGAAAAAAAATTTTTTCATTGAAATGTTCCTTGTCTCCCAGCTTTGTTATTTCGTTTTTTTATCACAAAAGTAGAAATACATCTAGGCGAGTGATAAATATAGAGCGCGATGGTTAGCTGTTGATGAAGGTCGTGCTTTAAGCCGGGCAGTAGTGGTTACCATACGCACTGCGACCTTGGACGATGAAGAAGAGGAGAAAACACGCTCTTCAACTGATTGTACCCATTCATCCATTCATTCAGTCGTTCAAACATCTACACATTCAGTCATTTACTCAGAGTTATTCAAAAATGAACAAGAGAAAAGGCGCATGTTTACGTATTGAATTATTGAAGATAGGCTCTTGAAACGTGCGCATTCAGTCGGAACACCTTTACATGACAATCACTGAATCTCGTTTTCTGGATGAGCAACAAACAATTGTAAGGAATTTTTACACTAACGTGACTCTTTGCAAACCGTTCACATAGGGAACACAGATTACGTGAATACCATAAACTTCCTCGAAAAAAACTTTAGAGACAGGACATACACGAAACACCAAGAATGGTGATTATAAGGATGAAGTTCTTTGTGCTTCATCACGATCAAGTGATTTTAGTGGGAAGATCATAGCTCAAAGTAGGGCTGTTTATTGCCCGTCACAATCAATTTTTATGAAGCAAAAGCGCTCAAGTAGTAGTGAAGAAGTCCAATACAGATTCATTACAAGTGCTCTGCTTTTTTGCAACGAAATAGCAACGGTGGCATGCCTAACGAGTGTGACGAATCGCTCAGGAAAAACAACTATGTGACTTTAGAAGAAAAAAGTTCGTTCTTCATGAGCATAACAAAACCATGGCAAATTTCTCTCGGAACACATGAATCGAAGAAGATGATTGCTTTGGTAATAGCATATTGGAGTTAATGAAAGAGCAATAGTGGTATCGAGGGTTTTGTATTTCTAGCTGGAAAATGATAGCATTCAAAATGTGTACGGTTGACTTGACAGTCGGAAATACGTTGGTACTAAAATTTCGTCAATGAAGATAACTAAGAATAAGTAGGATTAAGAATTTTACTAGATTCATCTGGATTTATGCGAAACCACTTCTCTAACATTGAACAGACAAAGCAACTTTGTCAACTTATGTATCACGCATAGGACGTCTTTTTTTTTTTTCGTGACTGATGTCACCATTATCTGATATCCTCCCTCCCCCGGATATAATGCTCTATTTTAGGACGAAAAGTTGAGATGTGCATTAATAAAAAGGAAACTGATCAAAACTGTCCAGTTCAACCGGAATTGTTGCACAGAGTGAAGATCAGGAGCTTCTAGGAAATGTTCTACGAAGGCACGAAGGTGAACTTGTAAACCAACATGACCTAATTTTGAGCCTTAATGCTCCCATGCTTACTGACGTGTTTCCGTAGTTTTTCCCTCGTTGACCCAATCCCTTGGAGCCTAGCCGTCGAGTTAACAAAATATATCTGCCTGATGTTGGAAGCAATCCAAAGGCAGAAGTCATGTCGACGAGCAAAGACCCCGAACACTGCTGCGAACACCACGATGGTCGAAATCAGTTAAGGTAGGCAGTGTACAGTGAACGTTTAAACCCACTACTGTCAGGTGTTTTCCAGCTGTGCTACAGACGATGTCAAACAGAGAAGTCGACACACCCGATGATCGGATGTCTCTATGGAGACACTGAACGAAGAACGGTTCTGGCTGTGCTCTCGTGGCACAAGAATTCATTTGGCTAGTCATGCAAAAGGTGAGAATGAAGGGCAACTGGTATAGCGTGGCACTACTGAATAATCCAGTAATCAACGGAAGGAAAATGGTTTGATGAGTGAATACAGCAGAATCAGATTAGGAACTAGCACAGGTCATTTTACACATCAGCGAACTACGAAAGAAGTTCTTTTGGAAAGCTGACTGAAAACTTGAGTTTATGAACCCTAGAGAAATTGGCGCTGTCTGGACGAGATAAATATTGAGATTAAGGCGAAAATGACGAAGTGACTGACCCCGGTGCACAGGTACAAATCTGTCCGTTGAATAGTTGATTGACTGAACAGATCGGTTGTGATGATGTGCCATCGGCTTGAGCCCTAACGGCTAACGGTAGAAATACTCCGATCAAGACGACGGTGATGGCGATCATGTTCAGCTGTAGGCAGTGACGAGACAAATGAGTTGTCGCGCAGGAAAGAAGGGGTACACGTTGGCGAAACGGGGGTGTGGTTTGCGCACATGTAGGCGGAGTCTGGCCGGTATGTTCGGTTGTCGTTGTTATGGAGGTGTTGGTGGTAATGGTGTTGACAGTCTAACTTAAGACACTTTCACAGTGATTCCGATCGGAATTGGCATCATGAAGAGAACGATAGTGTAAGTGATCCAACGCCCTGAACTGACGACGAACACGTGGCAGGGTTATGGCGTGCAATCTGCTCGTTTCGAAGATGATTTAGTCTATTAACGTCTGTTGACGTGCATCAATTACCCTATGAACGCATAAATTAGCTATATTACCGCCATGTTAAGTGAACTTTTGCCCATTAGTCTTCTTTAGTCCATTCTAATTTTTATGGCTATTAAATCAGCAACATTTCTCATAATATTTAAGTGTTTTCAAGTGACCGATGTAACTCAGTGTTTAGAGAACCTGTAGTGTAGACTTAATCGCTGATACGAATTTGCTTCCTCAAAAAATTAAGCCTCCATTTTTAATGGTTAGCAAATCGGTCTCAGAATTTTGTGGCAGGATGATTTCAAATCGATACATGAGTAAACTCTCGCAAACCACAAATTTATGGATCAAAATGCATTCAATTACCTCTGCAGCGTTCAGCAAGTAGTATGACTGACACTTTCCTGAGGTATTGGCCAAAATTCTATTCTTTCCAATCTGCTTAAATCATCAGGTCTGGAAAAAACGAAATTTGTCGAAACCTTAGTGACATTCTATTGCCATTCTTGTGCTGCAGGTTTGTTCTAAAATAGAAAATTATGCTTTTTACTGTTAATTACGACTCAAATGTGGTGATCTTGTAAAGATCAATGGCCTAAATATTACACTGCTATGGCCCAAAAATAACTTTCGCTAAACTTCACGGTTAGCAATTTCTCCTTAACATTCCAAAATTACTCTTACTACAGCACTTCTCAGTTACAACCACGGCTGTTCCTTTTTCTCTGGATTAAATGAATGTCGGATAACTTGTATTGAGTTTCTCTCATTTGCTCCCCCTAATCTCATTTTATTTCATAGCTGAAAATTCAGGCTCGGCCTAGACCCATGAGTTTCTCCTAAGTTTGGGGAACGACCACATGGTGTACATAGGAGATTTAACAGGACAACATCGCTCAACCACAATAAGCCGATAATCCACCGAGGAAAAATAGTGCTGCTGATGTAAAACTACCGTCAGTACTTGGATAAAAAAAAGTAGTTTTCACTTTTTCGAATACACAGCATAAATAAACGAAGGAGAAGAGTGACTATGGCTGTGATATCCGCCACGATAGCATGATTGCCAAGCCCGTTCAGTTTTTGTTTAGTGAGCAGAAAAAACCTTTATGACTTCCGGGTGACAGTGCTACGAATTCTCTCAAATCGAACATCAAAGCTGATTGATTTGTATTCGGATATAGTCAAGGAGTGTAAAGCGATTCGTATTCTTGTTGGGACATCGAAACGTTGAGATAAGTATCCCAGCTTAGCAGAAATCAGCATACAGCGCAGATTTCTCTATCAGCGAATTTAAATTCTTCCAAATCAATGTAATCTGAAAAGGTAGGAAATGTATGACTAGAGAATCGGTATAGTTAGCGGTCGTTCCAAATTCGGTGCAGACCAAGGAGGCGTCATGATGACTAAGTTGAAGAACGTCGATGAGTAATGAACACTATCCAAAAACAATCTACATACATTATTTTTTTCGAAACGCAAATGAGGAAAGTTTAACTGCAAGCTTTTTTTTTGCTTGTTTTCTACTACAATGTCATTCATTCAAATCGACAGGCAGCTGACGTCAACGGGCACAGCAGGAGATTCAGTGTTGTCTTTGACAATCGTCAACAAAGAAACATTATCTTCAAAGAGAATAGGAACGGAAAAAGCGATAAAGAGATCTATGCACGTTTTTCTTCTCGACATTGCCATCGTTTCTGACACGCCAAAATATCGTTATAGCTTCATCTAACATTGATTCTTGAATGGTATACAGGCAGACGTCTGGTGGAAAGGCAACTTCGTTCAGTGGATGATGTAGTTCAGAATATGTTCACGTGAGAACACATTGGTCATTTGCCAGCTGGACGAGATTTACGACGCCGATAATCGTCGTCATCGTCGATGGAGGTGTTCGAATCTGAACCGAACGCAAAAACGAAAAGTGTAGACAAACAGGTTACACTATGTCAACGAAGTGCTGGTCATTTTCTATGACTTCTGGGAGCTTTCTATATAGTTCAGGAAACGATGATGCTCTTAATCATTGACAGATTGACCAAAAAAGTTGCAAATTTCCAACATGTGGAGCTGACTATACGCTTTTTCCTAGGTCAAACGCCTAAGAAAATTTGACGCGATTCTGACTGCACGTAGAAAAAAAGGATAGCTAAACTTAGGAGTTATATCAGTAATAGAATACGAAAAAACTGAGAGCACGTATGTCACAATGGTTAAAGGTGTCTCGTAATGCATACGTGATCGTAGGGTTCAACACCGCGTTCCATCCTCATCAAGCCTTCCATACCTCTAGTGCTGGTGAATTTGTAGCAGACTTGTCTGAGTGGATAGCAGCACTGACGCAATACATCGGTAAGCCTCAATGTAAAGACCAGATATGCATTCAACTATCTCGAGCGACGCCAAATAAGGTTGAATAGATGCTGCATCTCCAGATATTGATAAATGCAGATAGACTTGTTCACCTACTTATTTTTTTACAAAAGACTGACTGATTGATTTAGAACGCTTTTGAAGCATAAAAGAGTAGGAGCTTCTCAATGATTCACGTCTGTAACATTATTTATGAATGTTTCTGGCTTTTGAACTGTGTTCTACTGAAAGAATATCACTACTAGCTTGCCAAAGAAGCAGTTAAGTGTTTGAAATATCAATTGGTATATACAGCTCACTCATTTTATAATAAGCTCTATAACGTCTGTAACTTTTCATCCATCTGCTTTGAATCTGGAATTTCGGCAATTATTGGCAAAACAGGAGTGTATCTAAAAGAAGATCTAACTTCTAAGAACATATAATTCAAGAATGACCTTTGAATTCGTGGAACCCGTAAAATAAACAGTTATATAAAGCGGCTTTAGTGAAAAAAACGTATCCTCTAGGCAGAATCCTTCTTATCAGTGATCAGTTCCGAACAACAGCCACATAGGGGCCAATCTGTTGCGACTTCAGAAACAGATGGTGCTTGTGCGACTACTTGCGTTGAAGTCAAGTTACCCAAATTTCGAAGATAATGTGACGTAGATTGAATCAATCGTGTGATTTTACTTTACAAAGTACTATTTTACCGTGATTTATTTGCAATTACCTCATCAATGAAAGATAAAATGTGCTTCGCCCATCAAATGATCCCATACCATCATCCGTATTCACTCCGTAGCTTGTGAATATAGCATCGTAATACTCGCCAAATTTCCTTTATGGTCAATTTCAGCAACGACCTTCACTTTGTGATCGAGATGAGCTTGAAATTTCACTAAGTTTTGCCAAACGCCTTTGTTCCGCAGATTCGAGTGGTTTGACTTCTCAATTGTCGCCATTGACATAGGCTTGTCCTCTGCGAGATCCGGTTTTTTCCCCTTTCTACAATTCCTTTACATCTAAGTTCGGAGAAACTCAGTAGAAAATGCATTTTTTGAATACCTAATTTTTGCATTACGAAACTATGCAGTATTTTCTTCATATGTATCCAATTTGATAAATAGTTAAAAGTTTCAATGCCAATGCATTACTGAATGTTGCACCTGATGAGTCCATGGATCATCCTATTCATGTTCACAGATGCAAAGCCGATTAATTTAAAAGAATTGTGGATGGTTTGCTGGTGATGGGAAGAGATTGCGGATGGTTTGAGGGTGATGGGAATTAATGTGAATGGTTCGTTGGGTGATGGAAAAAATGGGAGGGCGATAGCTCCGCAACATGTGGAAAAACAGAAAAAAACTGTGTCCTAACCACCTCGATAAGGCTCCAAACATTCTTACAGACTATATTGAATGTTTATTACGAGGCTAAAAAACAGTCGATAAGACGGATCAGTTTGTATCTACCAGATGCAGTCCATCAACTAAAAGTGGTGATCACACAATGTCATTGTTCGTAGTGCTGTCACCACATGCGTCTCCCTTCCCAGCTGCAAAGAAGGGCTCAATGTGGGTCGTGGGCCACTAATGAAGAGGTTGATGCCTCCGGAACACGTGCATGGCTCTGACGTAATTACCTCGGTGAGGCTTAGAACGTTCTCGCAGACTTTTATACTCTTACTTATACTATACTTTTATACTGTATTGAATGCTCATAGCGAGGTCAAGAAACAGTCGATGAGATAAAAAACTGTGTTTACCATTCTGAACTCCTGAAATACTATCTACCAGAAAAGGACCTATCAGACCCAGCACATTTCCATATGACTGATGATGCCATAGTTGGTCCAGTTCTAAAAGCCTTTATTTACCTTTAGATGAGCCTTGATATAGAACTACCAAAGTGTCCTTAGATAGGGAGACCTTTGGGCAATAATCCCGGCTCTACACTATGTTCATCAAAAGCATCTCATAAGCCGCAATGATTCAACTACACACCACTAGGAGTGAACACTATGTTGACGAAAAGCGCGAAGAGAAACACCTGGGTTTACAGAACGAATTCTTTGCTATTGCGATTCCTGATTGACTTCTAGTTTTCGTAGGTGTCTAGATTGATACGCTGACATATCATTATATACGCGTTTGGGTGTGGCCTCATATATGCAGATGGCATCCTAAATGTCGACTCGTCGAAATCCGGTAATCAAGTGACTAGGAAGAGCGAAAGGGTGCTCGAAGGGCATATTAGAGAGATAATCTGCATGTGTGTTACGGAAGCCTTGGAGAAGGTATCCGTCAGCATCTTTACATACAACCTACAGAATTATTTAAATTTCTCTTTCGAAACGCTGCAATATCTAGTATTTATGCATGGGAACTACAACTTATAGATTTAGTCTTCCTCTCCTTTCGACCGCTCTTTTATAGACCCGCTCAAAATGACATAATATGATAGGGATATAATATGTTTGAGGTGTTAGGTCTAGTGCCATACAAGTGCCTGTTTCGTCGTACTGAGACTCATCAGTATCATCCTTACTGGGCTCAGCCAATATTCTGAGGCTAAATAATCCTCTATGAAGGAATCGACGCCAAGTAAAAAAAAATCATCCCAAGTCAGGTGATAGAATTACCTGACATTTTGGTGACCTGCAGTCGTGCTTGTAGCTTTCACAATCTTTTACTCGGCGCCGATTTCTTCATAGAGGATTATTTAGCCTCAAAGGATTGGCTGAACTGAAGGTGGGTGGCACTGATGAGTCACAATAGAACGAAACGCACGTCTGTGTAGCACTAGACCGAAGAGCTTGAGACATGTTATATCCTTTCAGATTTATTCTGCTTCATGGACGTCGTCGGGTAGTATTCGAGCTAGATACCACTAAACTTGTAGTATACCTCTGCTCAGATTTTTATCACAAGTAGCTGTCTGCCCTTGTCAGTTACTGGAAGCCTTTCCTCGACATCTCTTACACAACTTTAGACTTGAAAACTTGCTTTGATCTAGTAGTACCCATCAGTCGATCATGAGCGTGCTGTACGACACTTTGATTGCTGCACACTTCACACCGCCAACATCACATTTACATGAAAAGTGCAGAAGTAAGAAGCGCATTCAAAACTTTTGCACTTCACCATACTTTAATCACTCCAATAGCTATTGGTGTTGATCATTTGTTAAGGCATGCTTCATCTTTTCGACGCAATTTACTGCAGCATGGAAGTGATTGGTTGCTGAACTGGTGCGGGACATTATTTTCGACGGCCTGCAAAAATACCAAGATAGTGATTTCACCTTCTTAGACAGATCTGGCAGCAATATACCTACTCTAGAAAGATGAAGGACTTGCTAAGCTTATGGACGCGCACTCGAATCGACGACCGCCTTTGCAATATCAAGTAACTTCAAACGCTGCGCTATACGTGGATTTTTACCACCCACCAATTATTTATCTAATAGTTCCACGGCGCCCACTCACTCGCTGACGTTTGTATAGATGAAACACATAATTAAAGTGGAACAGAGCTTATGAAAAGTTGTGCTGGTGGAGAATATTTTCGACTTCGCTCAGTTTCTTCTTATTGAGGTTATTTTATTTTACTTTTTTTGGCTTATTTTATGCGAGTGCACGTTTCACGTATACTGTGCGAACCTCACTACTTCTTTTATCCGATTTGTCCTTTGCATTCATTCTTAGCAAAAATCTTTGAACGCTACGGGTGCTACTTCGGCTACTGATTGGGCCTTTGAATTCCTTAAATAGCGTTAAACGCTTGTAGAGTGGATCATTCTATGCTGAAAAGCTGAGCTGGAGCTCCTTAACTTGTAGGAAATGATTTTTTTCAGATAAACATTATGCCGATATCTCGACTTAGAAAGGACAGGTGGCTTGATGAATCCGGGAGCGATCAATCTAGCACCGTGCTTCGAATAATCGACATCTATTATTGCCCTACCAGTGAGGTTAATATCAATTCAACAATTTAATTGTATGAAAAATGAGATCTTCTTCTAGTTTTTTGTCCTAACATTTACTTCCGTCGAGGATAAGTGGCAATCCAAAAAAAAAGCTTGCTTTATGATATCGCCTGTGCTGAGAAAAAAAGCGGATCCTCTAAAATGCACTCACCGAAAAGAGAAAGCGCACTCATGGTACCTATTCGCTAAACAGTTTTTATTCATTGCTAAGTGAGCAATATTTCAATGGAAAGTAGTATGAGCGTTGCAAAGCGAAACATTCAACGATCAGATTAATTCACTTCCAGATGGGTGAGCAATGATCATGGAGGAATCAAAGAATAGCATGCTCACGGTTTCGTATGCTTGGATGCGTCTGCACGGAGGAATAGAGTGAATAGTCTCCATCGCCGTCACAACGGTTTTCCGCTATGACGCTCCTTTCATCGGTTAAATGACCATGACCACATAATTCGTGTCGATAATTCATCGATCTCAAATTATGTGAACGTAGGAATTCAAAAGAGTGCTCGAATCATGAAGGAATTTACAATGATAGATTGTGGTATTAGTTTGCATGAATTAGTCGGTGCTTCATTGTCTCACCTCTTCGTAGACACTAAAAAAGTGTTTTTTTAGAATTTTTTTTTGTTTTTTTTTTACTCGGCGTCGATTTTCTTATAAAGGATCATTTAACCTCAGGGGACCTACTCAACCGAGGGAGGGTGGCACTAATGAGTCTCAATGGGATGAAACAGGCGCCTGTATACCACTAGATCTAACAGCTCAGGACATGTTACATAGTTGCTGAAAAAGTAAATGGCATTTTAGTCTTCAAGCAAAATAAAACATAAGACCGTCCATTGAAAAGTAGTTGTTTTTTTCAGTTTGCCGTTTGTATATATTGGGAAATGGCAAAGTAATAATATTAAGAAAAGCGAACTGGCAATGAATAATTGACTGCGATAGACAATTGCTTTTGGTGGGAAATAATCGACCTTGGTGACAGAGTTGAATCACATAAAACGATTTTGAGCTAAATGTCGGCGATAGAGAGGGCATCAAATAAGAAAAGATGTACATTTTAGTAAACAAAAAACGCTCACTATTCACAATGAAGATAATTCGTGGTATCCATCAAATAAATTGTTAAAACAACAGCAGTTGGTAAAACATATGAAGAGCATAACTCGTTGCGATCCTGTGATTCTAATATTGTTCATTTGCGCATTTTCTTGCAAAAGTTTCGGTATGCAATGTTCCTATGGCTGCTTTAAGATGGAGCTGCCTTCCGAACCACTTCGCTTGCTACTCATGCAAGAGTGGGACGTGGGGAAAATGCGAGTGAAGCAGCCCGCACGATTTAATAGGGCTCACTGTGAGCTACTCAAGCACGACTGATCCTCCAGACTTTCTCTTCGGCTTTGAACTTCGTAAACCACTTCTTAAGCGCCCTTTCTGCAGCCATATTATCGCCTCAGGCTCTATTCATCGTGCACGCCGCTTCATTAGCATTATCCCTTACGCGCTATTAGTGCATCATAGCAAGCGAGTTTGTTCCCACGACACCTTCATCTTGTAGCAAGTATAGGCAAGTTGTATACCAAAATGCTCATGAAAAATAAGTAGTTGAA
This sequence comes from Parelaphostrongylus tenuis, assembly GCA_019055375.1. Taxonomy (NCBI): domain Eukaryota; kingdom Metazoa; phylum Nematoda; class Chromadorea; order Rhabditida; family Metastrongylidae; genus Parelaphostrongylus; species Parelaphostrongylus tenuis. Next base: position 45,963 of record JAHQIW010000345.1, read on the forward strand.
CGACGCCAAAATCATGCAGTTCTAATCACTTCTGGCTAATAAGTGATTGAAATTAGAGGAAAGCGTCGTCGAGTGGTTGTGATGCTCGACAAGGGGCTGATCCCTACCCCCCACACTCTTCGACAGTAAGGAACAAGAACGGTTCAGCCAGCCCTTTGAGGGCTAGCGCTGAAAGGCACTCGGCGCTGTGCCGTCACTTGCGTGGCAGTCAAACAAGCCGCTCTGCATTTCTGTGCATGTGTGTCTGGTTGCTTGGCTGCTTTCGCACGAGACGCAGTGCCTCGATTACACCAGCTGAATGAGATCTGACGAAGCGCGGCGGGGTGAGCATAAAAATGACTTTTATGCTCCTTTGATTGGTTAATGAATTTGGCATTTATTGCTTTGACGCCATATCTCATGGAACAACCTAATATTATCAAAGGCGGTAACATGTAAGTTGCTAGCATTTGATTGGGCCAGATAGGTAAGAAAAAATGAATGGTCTCTTGGTTGGATTGAAGGGTCATAAATAGATTACGCAAGAACAAATGACTTCTTTAAGGCATGTGTGTTGAAGCACTGACGAGTGAAAAGCGTAGCGAGGACTGCGATGGTGCAGTAATTAATATTTAAGTACTCGGAAATGGTGATTGCAGGTTTTAAGTCTTTCAGACAAGTCCAACTCTGGACGAGATGTCAGTTGCCCAAGTGCTACGATTGAAACACGACTCTCAACTTCGATAGAAATCCAAAGGACTGCGATGTTGTTTAAAGAGACAGTACTCTCTCGACATTGGGCAACTATCGCCCAAATTGCTCCCTATTTGTCTGTTATAGAACTTTCGCTCGAATTATCCTATACCAGACTGGCAAAATACTGGATGAAAAAAGCCAAGCGAAAAAACAGAGACTCGAGAGGGATTTAGTGCTATGGGCCATATATGTGTTAACAAGACTAACCAGAATAACGATGCAATGTAAACCGATTTTCCATCAACTTCAACATGGCGAATCATTGAGATTCTGCATTTTAACTGAGCCTATTACGCGGGGTTGTCAATGAAAAACAACAACCGATTAGCGTTTCGCCGAGTTCCGTCTTCGTCACAGCTGAATTTTAGTCTATCGTTCATTGGCGTTTGACCTCGCTGTGGATCTCAGCCTTCGTTTCGTATGAGTCGAACATTCTTTGGTGGAATACCACTCGATTGAAGGACCTCTGTCGGCTTTGAGGAAGACGAAACAAGTCGTAAAGTTAGTCGATTCAACATCGCAATAACAACTTTGTGTTATAGGCTCAATCAACCACGAAAGTACTAAATCAATCATCGCATGCGTACAGGAGAGCTTTCCGTCGCACCTTTTTGCTTTCAAAGAAAAAGCGTTCAGCTCAATTGAGGCAAAAGCAGTTGCAGACGCTCAGAACATCAAAGCCTTTCTAACAATACATAAAGATCATAGTGTTTTCTGCAAGGGTTATGAAGGTTTTGGCTTAGTGGATTGTGGATCAATGTATCTTTCCAAGCTCTGACGAAAGCGACCCCTCGAAACGTTAGCCTCCTCGAATATTGTATATTCAACCTGCATTACTTGTTGCATGCTTCGCTAATATTCAATAAACAATATCAATAACACCTCGGAACGGCTAAATAGAAGAAAATACTCATTTATTCAAACTATGCTGAGGATAATAGATAGTCGGTTTTGGGATTTACATTAAGATCTATCGAGAGCTGTGCAGATATGCTAATACCAAACATCAATTTTTAACGTGTTAGCACCGTAAGAGAGAGGCTGAAAAAAGCAAAGCGTCTCGCCAAAACTATTTCGTGCCAATTTTTAGTGTTATGAGAAGTTTGGAATGGTGCAATATGGGTCTGAATGTCGATGATTCATGGTTAAACCATCTCCGCTTTGCTGATAATAATGTTCATATGGCACCACGTATCAGACAGTAGGAACGAATGCAGAAGACAATGCTCGTAGATTAATCACTGACTGAATCTCACATCAACGATAATCACGAAAAACGGATTGATTCAATATGCCCCATCTGAACTCAGCGGAATGATTATTGTTGCTCAGTACAGCTGCTCCTGTCTAAGTTGGAACGCCGAAATGATAAACTATGTAGCTTCAACGATGAACGAAAAAGAGATATTTTTGAAGCTTTTGGGAGTACCGAGAAACTAGTAAGGAGAAAACAGAACCTCCGACTCCGTGTCTACCTTTACGAAGCAATGATTTTCTTACTAACAAATTCCTCTAAGGAGCTGGGCTTATCCCGACTCTGAATATGAGAGAGCCTGCGACCTCATTTTCAGAGTGAGAATAAGCCTCACTGTGAGTCTCAGAGCTTGCGACGTGCGCCCAGTTATCAGAAATTAGAGATGCTCTTCGATTTTCTGAGCTATTGAAGAGCTAATAAGCCGGACACATGTTCTAGCGACGCACGGTGGAGAAGAGCTGTTGCTGATCGGATATTCTCGGGATAATGAACGCTCAGCAGGAAAGCCATCGATCCGTGACCTGATTTATTACAAATAGCCTAGATAAAAAGTACGATGCTCTCGAAATCCTGGAGTGAGGAGGACCCAGTAGGCTGCACTTGCGCGATAGGGAAAAACGGGAAATCACTGATGCCTGCTTGAGTCACTTATTGATCAACGGGATACATGTGATACAGATTATGTTAAGACAGAGAGTACCGTTGGATCGAAAGGGTGGACATGGGGCGATTGACTCGGATCATCGCTGATGTGAGAAAGGCGATAGCGCTGAAGCGTTAGCAGTAATAACAAATCTTTTTTAGCATCCTTGTGCCATTTTATTTCATAACTACCTCTACCAACAACAAGGGTCAATGAAGTCATTAATAGCATTCATGTGGTCATTTTGTCCAAACGCTCAAGGCACCACAATGTTCATAGACGGGCCGAATTGTTTTAGGTGTCCGTGTTGCAGGAATTTGTACATGGTAGCTGGCTTTTGATTGAAAGGTCAGCAGTACCATTCTTCTTGACACCAAGTGATCAGTACTCGCAAATTCTAGGGCTTCTTTACTCAGAAAGAAATGAAAGAAAAATGGTATTCCTCCATTGGACGGCACTGAATTAGAAAGGCGATTCCTTTTGCTGGGCAAGAGATTTTCATACAAGTGTCGACAATCATTCGAAAGCCTAAACTTTATTTTTGGCTAGAGCCTTACGTGGTCAGTTTTCAAAAAAATTCTTTATAACGTCGCAGAGTTTTGAACATAGCTATGTTCACACGCCCATATTTCTCACCAGGTAGAGGTCTTGGAGATTCAAGATTGGCACGAAATAATTTTGGTGATGCACTTTGCTTTTTCCCAACTTCTTTCTTACAATGGTAATATTGTTGAAAATTAAGGAAGTAATGGTTTTTCAATATTTGTGCAGCTGTTGATGGATCTTTATGTATTGTATAGAGAAGGCTTCGATGTTCTGAGCGCCTTCAACTGCTTTTTTCTTGACTGAGCCGAACGTTACTTTTGGAATCACTCCTGTATTCATGTGATGCCTGATTTAGTACTTTCCAGGTTGGTTAAGCCTCTAACACAAGGTTGTTGTTGAGAGGTTGATTCGACTAACTTTACGACTTGTGTTCTGCCCGCATAGAAGAACACCTAGCTGACAAGTCTTAATAGACGGAACAACCCGCTAGGAACTCATAGAGCACAGAAGGACGACGGAGTTAATTTTGAAATTAAAGTCACCATCCATGCGCAGGAGCAAGAAACATCAGCGCGAAAGATCTTGGAAGCGTTTTGGATCAGTACGACCAATCCAACTTTAAACCATAGGGAGGAATGCCTCGTTATCACTCGTGATTTGAGTCCGTATATCAGACTGTTGTTTTGATGGGTAGGGTGCATTACGAGCCTATGTGATGTCCTCCCGGTGATCTCCACTTGAATCATTCAGTGGAGCACATATAAAAAGCGGTGAATATGTTGAGAGTTGATTTTGTGCTTGATGCGATTGAAATCTAGGTCTGGTGATTATTTTTATAAAGGAGTAATGGAGGTGTTTGACTGATTGGATTGCGGACAATTTGACCTTTCCAGGCTCTGAAGAAGGCGAACTGCCGAAACGTCAGCTGTGAAATAAAGTCTAATGTAGCACCTCGTGTTTTGCTTGAAGAGGAAAATTAGGATTCAAATTCACGACTTGTTTCGTCTCCCTCACAGCCGAAAGAGGTCCTTTAATAAAGTGGTATTCCACCAAAGAATATTCGACTCGTACGAAATGAAGGCGAAGATCCACAATGAGAACGAGCGACAGTGGACGATAAACTCAAGTGTCAGCTCTCACGAAGACGAAACTCGTCGAAACAGTAGGCGAATGAACTTTTTATGAGCCCTCGTGCTAAAGACTCAACTCATAAGAAAAGTGTGATTTATTCGTCATGTTGAAATTGATGAAAAGTCGGTATACAATGCATTGCTGTTCTGAATAGTCTTGTTAACACATATATAGCCATAGCACTAAGTCCCTCTCAGATCTCTGCTTTTTGGCATGACTTTTCTACATTCAGTATTATAGCAATTTGGCATAGGATAACTTAAGTGAAAATTTCATAGAGGACAGATAGCGAGCGATTTGGGCGATAGTGGCTGATGTCGAGAAGGTATTGTCTCTTTGAACAACATCGAATTCCCTTTGGATTTCCTTTAGAGTTTAAAGTCGTGTTTCAATCGTGGAAGCACTTTGACAACTGACATCTCGAACAGAGTTGCGTTCGTCTGAAAGACTTCAAACTTGCAACCACCATTTTCGAGTTTCTAAATATTAACCTTTACACCATCGCAATCCTCGCTATGCCTTTCATTGTCAATCCTTTAACACACGACCCACTGTACAGGTTCTATTTGTTTGCGTGTACTGTATTTGTGACCTTTAAGCCCAATCGAGGCCACTCATCTTCATATGTCTGACCCAATAAAACGCTAGCAATTTCCATGTTACAGCTTTTGATAATACTAGGGCCGATCTATAAGATTTGGCATTAGAGCAATAAACATCAGATCAATTGACCACTCAAAGGAGCATGAAAGTGATTTTGTTGCTCAGCGACGAGCTACGTCAGATCTCACTCCGCTACTGTTATGATGGCACTGCGTCGCGTGGGAAAGCAACCAGGCAGCCAGACACATATGCACAGAGAGGCAGAGTCGCTTGTCTGACTGCCGCATAAGTGAAGGCACGACGTCACCTGCCTATCAGCGTTGATCCTCAATGGGTTAGCAGCGCAATTTTTGTTTTTGACTGCCGGAGAGTGTGAGGCGAAGGGGAAAGCTGTTATCAGCCCTTAACACGCATCACAAGCACTCGGCAATGGACTACCTATGAACCGGGACTGATTAGAATTGCATGATTTTGGTTTCGTTCAACTACGCATTTTCTTGTGAACATTTTGGTGTCAACTTGCTTATGCTTGCTCTGAGATGGAGCTATCGTGGGAAGATACTGGCTTGCTATTCATGCAAAGTAGCGCGTAGGAGAAAATGTTAGTGAAGCGGCGCGTAAGATTGATGGAGCTTGGGGCGGTGATACAGTTCCGGAAAGGACTCTTAGGAAGTTTTGCAGCACTGCAGAGAAACAATCTTTTCAGAAAATAAGCACAGCGTTGAAATCTTTAACTCTTACGCTATCGCATGAGCACTAATAATTCACGATTCGCAATCTCGCGCCGCCTAAAAGAATAGTTCAGGAAAGAGGTACTCGGAAGAGTTATGAGACTGTAGGACATAAAAGGCCACAGTAACTGCCAGCAAGATGCATATCGAAGGCTAATGTTAGGGAAGGAAGCATAAAGAAAAAGCGACGCTGAAGGTTGATTTGAGCGTCATTACTCACATAAAGATCACTATTGGTGCCACAAAACCTTACGCGTAGTAGAGTTCTCCATATAAGTGTTGAGGTTTTGAAAGTGAAAATATTATTATCCCTTTTTCAAAGTTCTAGTTAAACTGATGTGAGAGTCCTGAGAAGTAAGCCTTAAGAAGCAACTTGATGCCTATTGATGTTACATAGCAAAAACAAATATCCATCAGAGGTAAAGATGTTCATGGAGATGGTTTTTATATATTTAGATGGGAGAATAAGAACAAAACTGCATCTTTTCTTTAGTCGTTTTATTGAAGAAATTTCTACTCTGGATTAGCGCCGGAACGGAACCGCACATGCTTGTTTCGTGTTGATGATATTAATGACGACTACGCCCTTCTAACGTGTCCGTGGTCGCCATAGAAGGGCCTGAATCTTTATCGTGCACACTCTACAGGTCTTCTCGTCCTTTGTCGTATGTTCTTCTTACTCGACCAGACCCTCTATATCTCCCTGTGATCTGTATTTCAGTTGATCTGAAGGTAAGATGCATTCCGAAGGTTAGATTTTCGTATCTTTACGAGCCATTTATGTTCAAAGGAAATCGCTCATACGCTCAGTGAGTGATGCCCAGTGATGCCAGTGTGACTGGAGTGTAAGCCTGCATCGCTACTGAAAGACACATGGTCAGGAAGGCTTCCATGAACGGCTCGAATGCGATCCATGCTGCTCTCTTCCTTCTATCTCAATCCTCTTTCATCATACACTCTATATGCAAAAATTGAGCAAGCAAGCGTACAAGTTTTGCTGTATTTGAAAAACATCCACTTTAATTTCCTCCCTTTGGCATAGTGGGATTTTTACGAACTGAGTCTTTCTACTTATGCGAATGCGGTTTTTAACTCAGTCATTAAGCTCATCTAGTACCGCCTCTACTTTGCTGCTAGTTTTTGAAAGATAATAATGTCATCGTCAAAATGCAGATTTGTCAGCAATTTTCCGTGAATAAGTACCACTTCTCGTCCCTGTCGAGCGGCTTCAAAATCACTGCATTGCGGCAGTAAAAAGCTTTGGCGATATCCCATCGCGTTTCGGGACCCTCCTCCTATTTGTATGGTAGAGGGTGGATAGAAAAACTGCATTTTGTGTCTCAGGTCTGACTGACAGTCGACAAATCAAGAAGGCAGTGATTTAACCTAATACAAAAAGATATGACTGTCGAGGTGTCAATAAGGCATTATCTTTACTTTCAAAGAAGAACGTCGATCGACGCTCGCCTCGTTAAACCAATTCAGACGCAAGTGTCGTAGAAGAGACTTTTATTCTCCTTTGAAAATGGAGTTTCGTAGAATAGACGTGTTCCAGAGAAAAATCCTACAAGATGGCTGGTGTCCATTCTCATTCAACTCTGCTAATTTAGCGTTCGATCCTATATACGCTTCCGTTAGCCTTTCTCATCTTCTAGCTGAACTCTTCGGCAATAAACTTATTAAACAATTTACCTTTGCAGATACTTCAACTGATAATGAAACGCACATACTGATTAGCTGTCGATCGGTGAGTAGCAATTCAAAATAGTGACCTTCTCATGTTGAGATGGTTGAAGACGGAAGATGACAATAGGAGTGCACTTGAACTTTACTAAATTGGGTGATAGACTTAAATAGCAACGATTTAGAATTCTCTTATGTATTTAATCAGCTCTTCATGCGCTTTTCACAATTTCATCATCGAATATTCAATAAAATCACAGGCAATCAGATCTCGACTCATTGACGCTTACAGAGATTGTATGCTTTGCTGTAGCAAAAAATTCGGCGCCAGTGGCTTAAGCATTCACTGCTCTGAACACTCGACAAGATTCATTGGCGACTGTGAAGCAGGTGAAGTCGGTTCAGCCTTAGCTACGACAGAAATATGCACAATCTTCTGCTAGCTTTTACACTCGATGATCGTCCTTGTTCTCAAATGACATGGTCGGAGATTGGTCACGGCTTTTCAACAACACTGACTTGCTTCAGTCATTTATTTGATATACAAGGTAAGTTAAGAACTCTATATCAAAGCGGAAAGTGTCATTTTTTTTGCCTTTGCTCTAAAATTCATTAAAAGGAAATAGGCACAATAGTAAAGTCATCCCAATCCGAAATTGCTAGATTTTTCATTGCTAATGCCGATGTTCTATCAGTATTGTTTCTAAAAAACAAAGATGATTTTCCCAAGACCGACTGTCTATTAACCTCGGCATGCTTCAATATAATTACTTATTTTCTTCTTTAAGCAAAACACGAGGTGTTACAATGAACTTTATTCGCCAGCTGACGTTTCGGCAGTTCGCCTTCTTCAGTTCCACTAAATGATCCAAGATTAATTACTTGGAATGACTTGGATCATTCAGTGGAACACATATGAAAAGCGGCTCTGAAGAAGGCGAAGTGCCGAAACGTCAGCTGGCGAATAAAGTTTATTGTAACACCTCGTGTTTTGCTTAAAGAAGAACATAAGTAAAGATGATTTTGTTTTTAACAATATATGCGAAAACTGAAGAGAACGTGAGATCTTTGCTATTTTATATATTCTGTTTCGGAAATCAACATTCCTTTGTATTTGATTTTGGCTCCCCAAATTGTAGAAAACGGAATCACTGAGATTTTAAGCAGAGTCCTACTATAAACATTAAAAACTGAGACTCAAAAGTCAATAACTAACCTTAGTTGATCATCAGCAAGCTCTCCATCTGCTGATTTTCCGGACATGGAGTCCTCCGCGGTCGATGCGATTGTCGATGTTGCAGAATACTCCCTCTAGGCTTGGCACGCCCGTTGATGTTGCAGACTTCTGCTGTTCAGTAGAATATGCGCTTGATTTTTTCACTTTCACGTCCTCATGGAAAGTCAAATTGTTTTTGCAGCAAGAAAATGTTTGCTAGAGGAAGCGAGGCTGGCAGTAGTAGCATAGCAAATGCAGTAAAAAAAATCTTTTTAGCAACAATTGACATTGAGGGTGAATGGACAAGGTGCTACTGAGGTTTGTAACTTCTACGAAATTACAAATATATGTAAAAATGCATGTTGTTCATTTTTCACTAGTCTGAGCGTATTCAGATTAGATGATCCGCCAATAGAGCCCCGATACATGCGGTCGTCACCCAAAACCACACCGATTGGCACAAAACTAAATCAACTGCTTCTCAAGTTCTTCTGAATTAATGGTCGCAATAGTAAGAATAAGAATATTAGTTTCTTCTGAGATATCTATTTGCTTATTTTTGAGGATGAAGTTCAAAGGCATTCAGTAGCTGCGATGCAGCCGCTGTACGCCAACAATTGCTTAGCTCCTGATGTATGATTGCAAGCATAATGGGTTCCTGTTCATTACATGGCGACAAATGAATTTTCGACTTTTTTTACTACACAAAAACTTTTCATAATCGTGTTTGTGACCATTCGAAGCTCAAATCTCCGGCCAGCGCGGTATTTGAGGCCGCACAAGGCAACTATTTCTTCGTTGGAAGTACGAAAAGCACATGAACGTATAGAGAAAATCTTTTATTATCAGTGTCAAACATATAGCCCTAAGTTTCTTCCAAGACAGAGAAACAATTTCTAACAAAGTAATAAAAATCGCACTTCACATACACTCCATCGAATCGTCGCTTCTAACCCCCCTGCCCATTTCACAGCCTGTGATTTGGTCAAAGAACGCTAGCTCGTTTATGCTAGTAAATCTTATTTTCCTGT